>CAJVPT010006594.1:0-10887 GCA_910592055.1 Acaulospora colombiana
TTCTTTAACTTTTAAAAATATATATTTAAATTTTTATATTATTTAGATAATTTTTTATTAAGTTATGAATAAATAAAGAATTTCAAAATATTTTGTTACACACTGTATATAAAAATATATAGTTTATATAAGATAATTAATATAATACTAAGGATTTTATTATCCATATTTTAAATAAAAATTTTAAAAAATTTTTTATTTTAATTAAATAAACTTTTTTAATATAATACTGATACAAAAAATATAATAAATGAATTTATATATTAATTAAAAAATAAATTTTTCAAATTTTAAAGAAACTTTATTATTTAGAAACAATTGAATTTTTTTGATTATTCAAAGTTAAAAAATACTATATTTTAATTACATAAATTATTTTTAAGAAAAAATAATTAAAATAAAAAGATTTAAAATTGTTTTTATTTTTTATTTTTTAAAATAATCTATAGTAATAAACTATAAAAAATAATCTTAATAAAAATCTATTAATAATTTATTAAGGAAGTAAACTATTATTTCTTAAATCTAATTTAATGAACTCATACTTTTTATAAGTAATATAATTTTTCAATTATTATTATTATTATTATTATTTTAATTTACAATTATGTTATATACTTAATCTTTATTAAGAAGTTTATAACTATATAAAATATTACAGTTTTTTTTATATAATTATTAACTTATTATTGTATCAAAGTATACTAAGTCATGTCTAGAAAACGATATTTCACTTTTCTAAAGAATTGATATATATTTCCATTTTTTAGATTCATTGTTAATAGTTTGTTATTGTAGATTATCTATAATCATAAATTATTAAATTAAAAGAAAAAAAAAAAAAAAAAATAGAAAAAGGAAACAATTTATAATCCCATTAAAAAAGTTTAAAAAAAAAAACAATATTTCTTTCAAAAAAAATTTGTCTAATTGAAATAATTTTCTTGTTTTTCTTAAACTTTAGAAGAAATCTTCTTTGTTATTACCTATAGCTTTAGATAAGTTAATTTAATTAATTCTTTATTTAAACAAATATCAGATTAGAATATTTCTAAACCTTAGCTTTTATCTATTAAAGCTTTGTCATTACTTGAAGAACTTAAAAAAAAAATAGAAATTTATAATTTATATTATTTGGTTTTTTAATATAATAGATGTTTTTCTTAATAAACTTAAATTTCTGAAAATATATATTTTTGAAATTTTCTTTTTAATTTCCAATAATATTATCGAGATAAGTGAATATAATTAATAAAAGTTTGTTTATATTTTAAAAATCAATATGTTTTATATCAATCAATTATTTTGATAAGAATTTGTGTTATATAAAATTTAAGATTCAACTGAGGTAGGCAAAATTTTTCAAAAAATTATAAAAGTAAAAGCTTTAAGAGAACCTAAACAATTAAAAAAGAAGAAAATAAGCCTTTCTATTGTAACAAAACCTCTATAACTTCTTGCTTCAAAAATTAGAAAGGACTTAAAATACTTTATTATCAGTCTTTCTTCTTTTAGAACTTTCTTGCCATTGATATCAAAGGTATTATTTGACTTTTTTTAATTACTAAAAATTAAGTTTTTGAGTAAAGTGATTTATAAACAAGAGAGAAATGATAAAAATAAATCTTGAAATTATATTTCAAATAGTTTTATTAAAGTATTAAGACTTTATTAGCAAAAAAATGAAAAAACTTTTTGTAAACATCTAAGTTTTTTGTAATTCTTTAATTAATAATAAGTTAATCATTATATAAAAAAATCAATATAATATTATAGATATTTATTTAATACCTTAATAAAATATTTTATGATATAAAGAAAGACCTCTGATCTAATTATATAATAAATATCCAATTTCTTTTTAAACTGGATAGGAATATAAATCCTAGGACTTCATTTTTAGAACTATGATAATCATTTGAATATAATTTAATCCAGTAGACTTTGGAATTCTATTTTTAGAACTATGATAATCATCTAAATATTATTTACTTTAAACTATATTAACAAACTCTGGAATCTAATTTTCCTAACTTAGAATATTTCAATCTGATACTTTGCTTAATTGAAAATTAGTCAAACAGAAGAAGATAATATATCCCCTTTTGAAATTTGAACTAATAATATCTGAATATATTGAAGAGATTATTAAAGCCTATCAGGTATATACATAGTCAGATTAGACTAGTGAATATAATTTGAAGTTCAATACTAGTTAACTGGAATCTACTGTTTATGACTTGTGTTAACCATTCAGTCCCTAGCTAAGTCTATCCACTTTCTGAGTATAAGTTGATTTAGAAAACATTTTATGATAATATAAAAACTCATCATTTTATCGATGTATTAAGGGCTAGCTTCTTTTTATCTAATAAAATATGGTGATTCAATCAATAGTAAATAATATACTGTATATTTTCAATAACAATGAAAATTACATTTTTGATATCTTATTTTTAAGAGAAATAACGTGATTTCGAAATTCGTATATGCAGGGTTTTCCGGTTGCTCGATTTCGATTTCAGGGGTGTTCGAAGTAGCGTTTCGAACTCAATTGCTCGCAACCTTGCATTCAAGCCATAGAGCAAACTTATCGCGCTCACTTATGCACGCGCACCTCTTGGGTACTTTAATTTCCTTTGGAGTTGGTTATATCACTTGCCATTACAACTTAGTGACCAAGTTGATCGAAGCTTTTAATGACATTCCGTCAACTACACATAAGGTACCGGGGAGGTTTTTTATGCCTATGGATGAACTACGCGAGATCATTTATTATTGGTGCTTCGTCTGCTTATTCTCTGCGTTTTCTTTACGCGCAGCGTCACCTTCTTTACGTATTTGTAGGACTTGGAATTCTTTTTCTCCTCATTCTTATTCCTCTCTATCGAATTGCTGATTACGAATCTAAGCGAGTGAGCGAGTTTCTATAAAAATGGTTGTTGGTTTTTCGGTTTTAATAGGCATTAACCTATAATTTAACGCAACAGCACCAAAATTACCCATACAGAACTTCGGCCAGAGAACATCTCCGAAGAAGGGGAAGTTTTTGACTTCAACAATTTTCAAATATCAGCGCCGATTTTCTAAGTAAAGGTAGAGGCATAAGCGTATATACTTATGGACCGTTTGAAATTCGATGATTGATCGTCTTTTGTAGTCCAATGGACGCGCCCGGGACTGTTTTCAAGGTATTCTGGCCGGCACATGCGTGTTCAACTAAAACGAAACCAGGTTTTCTGATCGGCTGGAATGTTCGCAACTTTACGACCTGCATTGCCGCAGTCATTTCAAACGTAAATGTAAGCTCATGAGAAGTCCTCGAGTTTAGCAATAGATAATGCATCATTAAGAGTTCCATTGAATAGAATTTTGGAATTTAAGCTTACAGATTTAGAATCCACTTTGTCTGCGTTATCAACAGATAATAGCTCATCGTTTGTTTACATGGATGAAATATGTGGTGCATCACCAATTGTACTAGGAGTTATGACTACGCATTCTGATAAAGACGATGATGCTAATAAAGTGCTTGGTGCCGAAGGTACGAGGTTATCGTGAGAGTTGTAGAATTCTTTATTAAATGCTCATTTGATTCATTTGTGCATCATGAATAGGAGTGTCGGAAAAGAAGAAAACGGCGAGTATATGGTTGCACATTCAATTACGACATAACAACATGCCTTCACTCAGGTGGAACGCTTATTCATCATTCCGACTGACTTTAGTTGATTCGTAATTGCACGTCTATATTGAAAAAAAAAAAACAAATTGTCATCATTATAGATCGATATATCATTGTGGATGTGAATATTCTAATGTTAGTTTGGAAATTATTTTCTACAAGCAACCTAATCCCACTCGGCTTCAATATCTTTCGCTTGAGCCTTTAGTACTTGACATACAACAAAACCATGGTCACAAAGCCGAGCAAGATTTCATCACTATAAGGAATATGCAAAAGATTACAGGTGTTAGGATTCATTCTTCTAGGAAACAGCGAATGCAATCCAATGATATGGTTCTCGTTTTGAATCAGGTGTGATGCTTTGAAACGCGTTGAATTATCTCGGTGATGATTTTCGCAGCACTTAATTAATGGTGCTCGTTGAATCTGAATATCAGATCAATTCATCTTTTGAAATTGAAAAAGCCATCATATCTAGATGTCGTTTTATCACCATTATGCGAGATCGAGATGCCAGTGTTTCGGAAACCATGAGAAAATCGGCTTTGGGGATAGGAATATTCGTAAAGAATGTTATGCTTTATCCGATATACCATCTGATTTCCGTAATCCGACCTTTTCTTACTCACCCGATAATGCTATTCCTTATGCTGGTGAGGATATTCGCCGATTTGGTACTTCGGATCTTGAATTTAAAGTTCCCACTTTGGATTTTCAACGGGACCGCCTTGAAGGATTTGTTCGCAACGTGTAATTTCAAAAAACGGATTAAGTCTTGAAAAATCTTTTCCGATAATCATTGAAATGTTTATTCTATGTAACTAATTTTAAACGCAGCACAGCAAATTGACTTACGTCTTCAGCAGGCAAGCTTTTGGCCTTGGCAATACATGTTACTGCGACGAAGGGATTGGACCGACACCGCAACGACGCGAGCGCAATATATAAGGTAAGATGGTTATCAAAAACGTTACTTGTCGATGTATTTTTAAACGCACACTGAAAATCTTTTACGAATGCATCACTCTAGTTTTTACAATAGTATGTGGCTCGTAGCGAATGACATAATAATAGGCTTAACCATGGGATCTTTTCTCATAAATAATAGTGAGTACGTGGCAAATATCCTATCAAGGGATTATCTTGATGTAAGGAATGTCAAAACGTGTGCTTTAGTTCACGAATACATGCAAATGACTTATTATTTTTATTTTTGTTATTCGATGAAACCATATAGTATTATACGATCTCCAAGTTAGTCTCAATGATTGAATGGTTGATGGGCTGGCCTGCAGGCCTCAAGTTGAATAGCGAATTGGACAAATTTTTGGGCGAACTTTTTCTTTGGCTGATTGACTTATGGAGAGGTATCGTTCAAATCGAAAATTAAATTTTCACTTTCGTGCGTTAATAAAAATAGAAAATTTTTTATTTCGCACCTTTAGATTGCGTGATAACTGTTGGTCCATTCATGCCAAAAATTATTGGATTTATTGGACTATCGGGGGTCTTGGGTGGAACGATTGTTTTATCACTTCTCTCGGATTTTTTGTCATTCATGACGTTACATATTTATTTGTTTTACATGGTCGCAGCAAAGATATTTAATTGGCAGTTGACCATTCTTTATTCTTTGTTTAATTTGTTTCAAGGTATTCTGCTAATTCATACATATATCCGACTAAACCGTGACCAAAATAAGTGTATTTATTCGGTTTTCTTTGGACAGGGAAAAAATGGAATACCTTAAGAAACCGCATTGATTCGTGCGATTACGATTTGGATCAATTGCTCTTGGGCACGATATTGTTTACCTTATTGACATTCCTCTTTCCTACCACCATAGTATATTACGCCACGTTTGCAGCGGTAGATATTCGTGTCATCGTCGATTGTTGAAACGTAAAGGTGGTTGGAGTTTTTTTTTTTTTATAACAATCATTTGTTAAACTTCCAGAGCCGAGTTGCTGTTATCTTCTTACAGGCGGTTATGGAAACACTTTTGGCATTTCTCAACCACTTTCCGTTGTTTGCATTCATGCTTAGGTTCAAAGATTCCGAGCGTTTACCGGGTAAGACAGATTACCATTTAGGCGCATTTCTTCTTTTTGAGTGTTGGTTCTTACGTCTTATCCGCTTGATGTGTAGGCGGATTACGATTTGAAATTTGTGATCCCAATTATTTTGCGTCTCACGGAATTGCGAGGGTTGTTCAGGGAATCAAATCTTTCTGGCCTTGGTCCGATCAGCACGTCGCACCGGATAGCGCCACCTCGGACACAAGCGTCAAATCACGGTCAAGGAGAAATCGGGTGGTAACGGCAGCCAATGTAACCATTGCCGACTCCGATTCCCTCTTCATCAATTCAACCGCTCATACGGCGACGCAATCTTTCCCACCAAGAGTAAGCTATCTCTTTATGCAGGTATATTGATTGGACTGTATTGCTCAGCGTTCGACTGAATGTTCAATGTTTCGCTCTTTAACTTTCATTATATTTCCAATATTAGAATTTGCCGATACCATTGTCTGCAATATTCTTTCAATATTTGCTGCTTTGGAAGCAGTTGAGTTCGCACTATTTTTCGTTTTACGTGTTACGCTGTCTTGTGAGCGGTGAGACTATCAAGCACATAGCCAGGCTTCAGTATCCAATGTTACCTGAAACGAGGTATACTTCTCGTGCACCTTTAATCGCTTTTAATACCTTAGTATTTTTATTAACTTTTTTTTTTTTTTATATATATCAATGCTAGACCTAATTTATTGAACTTTTGGTTGTTTCTCAAAATAAGTTTTGCGGAACAAGAATAGAAAAAAATTTTTAAAATTCCCAAAAAATAAAATTCCTGTATTAGATATAGATGTTTATAATAAAAATGCAAATCGTTCGTCTGAACATCCAACCAATTCTTCACAATGGAAGGTGATGAGGGACATTCGTCTAATGAGTAACATTCATTAAAATGCTGCCATCACCCTCATATCCTCAATCTTTTTTTGAATTTCCGCTGGTGTTCGGTCCAGCTCTTCGGCGATCATCCTTTTCTTTTCCATGGGCAATAGATTATATTGTTCGCATAAATCTCCATCAACAACACTCTTCACCGGGACATAGAAACTTCGATATTGTAAGTGATCGCGGCCTGCCAGTGGTGGGGACTCATTTCTCATGTGCATTTCAAGGGTTTGAAAGAAATCAATATCTTCCCGCGTCAAGAATGGTACAAACACTCCAATGTTTCCCATTATCCCAGTGTATACTAGAATTTCACGTCCTCCGGCCACGAGTGTCGTCCGATGAAGTGATGTTATGATATCTCCCACATGATAGTGGACAACCATCGACACCTATGCAAAGTAACGGTTCGTGAATCTCAAATATATATATGCATATATATGATTATTTTTTGTTTTCGTGTAAACAAAAATATTACCTTGTGAGGGGCACCCATCAAATATCCTTTTTCATACATTATCTTGTTACCAGTGGGATCTTCGTCCACCTCCTCACTTGTTTCCGCGGGTAGGCGATCAACGAAAAAGTTTCCAAACTTGTCACCACCAGCAATCGTGTCGTAATCTATCATGACGGTGGTTGTTATCCACCTGGGCGTAGTATCATCGGCAAAAATGATAATGCGATTATCGTGTTGCCTGTAGGAAGCATAGTGCACTGCCTCCTGCATGTCGCAAACAATAATACGATTTCCTTGTGTATGCAAGTTAACAATACAATTCGGAATCGCCTTCAGAATAAGGAATGCCGTGAGAAATTCCTACGCACGATTATAAAACTTTTTTGCAAAACGTGTGACTAACCTTTGTTTCGCATTTTCGCAAAAGTTTTCTTTTCCCCAGATCATATATTCTCAATGCTTTACCCACACCGGCAAGAAGTCTGCCCTGGAATCCCAATAATGCTAAAGGCACGTCGTCACATTGAGTCTAAAATGAAACATAATTTGAAGTCATTTGTATCTATGATTTCTTGCGTGGGAAAGGGGGCGTAAATTAAAATTACCTTGTGAACTAATTTCAAAGAATTCCCTTCGTCCGCAAATTGGTAAACGTGCAAGTAACCTACCGAACAAGTGCGTGGTGCTAAATTCGCATCCTTTGCAGTTCCAACGACAAGGAATAGTTCATTGTTTTGACCATGAAAAGTTACAGTAGCAATGCTTGGAGGGAAGTCGACATTTTTAAGGTTATAAAGAGTGAACGATGAGAGAGAATAAATTGAAATGATCGTTGAAAGTTTAATAAGCTACCTGAATGCTGCCTCATTCTCCTCCAGCTCAATTAGTGACGCTGTCTCCCCTTGAAACGGATTAATCACTCTAATGCATGATGCCCATTTACCAACCTCGGCTTTGGGTAGTCCAAATGTTTCTGGTGTCAAATCCAAAAAGCTTGGATCAACTTGCGATCCATCTTTTGCTTTGGCCTCTAGAGCCTTTTCCCTTTCCATTGGAGAATGTGTATTGTGTTCACTCTCGATAACAACAAAGTTTCTTGAAAGTGGATGAAGGACAAAGTGACGTGGGGTGTACTTAAGTTGGATCGAAGCTTGATTAAACACAGTGCCAAGCTTTTCAACGGCGAAAATTCGCAAAGTGTTTGCGGAAATGGCGACGATGCCTTCGGGAACTTGTGGCGAAGTAAAATTTGAGCCGTACTCCAACATGTCGTAAGAAAGTGGCGTAAGATTTAAGCGCGATTGGAAGGTGTAACTCAACCAAGGTCGACTTGATAATGCCAGAACGGCGGGAGCGCCTTGTATTTTAACTTGGAAGAGCTTTACCGGCCGAGCTCCCAAAAACCTATATATACATATGTATGCATTAAACGAGATCACGAAAAGTTTCCCATGGGAACGAGAGGCCTTGAAATCACGGAAATTTCATAAATACCTTTGTCTGGTATCAGTCAGTGCACCAGTAATCGTATCTAGCACAGTGCGTTGTAAGACTCCATTTTGTAATCCGATATTCAGATAAAGGGTTCCGTGCGATGCGTCAGTACCAATATCCATCATCTCAATTATGGACAGGGATTGAGGTGGCACGTTCAGACCCTATCAAAGATTTTGAGATCATAAAATTATAAAGTAAATAATAAGAACAGGTAGTGTCAAAGGAATTTTTTTTTTTTTTTTTTTAATACCTGTGTACTGAGAGTCTCCAACGTATTATCGGGATCAAGGGAAAGGATACGAACAGTATTGTCATCACAACCCACAGCCTTAGAATGATTGCAGAGTGAATATATGTTTCGATTTAATCAAGTTTTTTAAATGATCTCATAATTACCAAAAATCTCGATCGCTGCCTTCCTTCTGGAACTTCTCCAATACTTAAACACGATACATTGGCTGCCATTTCCTTGCGTTCTTGATACTCATTCAATTGTCCTTGGTTATCCAGCTCGAAGTAGACAAGTTCTCCGCCAGTTAAGGCTATGACCACCTGACGCTTGTTAGTGGCCGCTTTAACTATTGCTCTATTTCCCGGGGTTTTCCATTCGTTTACGCGACGATCGGAACGTATATGCCTTATACCTTGGGGATATATCTGTCATACATGTTTTGTCATAAATGATTATGTATTGTTCTCGTTATTAAACCATTAGTTAACTACATATATTAACCTGAAGCAATGCGTCTTCACCAAGCTGATGAACATCCAAGGTAGGCGTAGTGGCGAGGAAACCGGTGTCAGTTACCTCTTCCACCGTCTCGCCGATAGATAGTACCAACGTCGCGTTCACAAACGACACGATTATATACGCGTCAAATTCATCTGTGGAGGAAATGACGTCAGAAACTCACGATTGGCATGTTAATATCGCAGTCTCATACCATCAGTTCTTAATTTCGTCGTCCACACGGCATTAGGATTACCGGGTAATTCAGAAACAGCCATCTCGGATACTTCAAGTCCATGTCTCAATATTCGGAAGGTCGACCCTGCACCTCGGCCGCACAAGGCATACAATTGTGGTGTGTCTTCGTCCGTAAGGTTTAACACCTAAGATAAATACAACTCTTTCGCCTTAATCATTGTGAGAACAAGACCTAGTGATAATAAATTTTGTTTTTACCTTGGCATCAATCAATGGATTCAAGCTCTCCAATTCGTCGGCACGCTCTAAATTTTGCAACTCCCTTGGTGTGAAATATGCCAACGCCACATTGTTGGAATCCGTATCCATAAAATCGTTACTGGACCATTCCGGCTCATTGTTGTCATCACCGAGACTTGTGAACGAATATAACCGACTATCATGATAATAAATGGGAGATTAAGATGGAGGTCATATTAAAGTCAATCGTCATAAATGAAAGCGTCTAGGACAATGCAGAAGCAAAATAACCAATTGACATACTGATTCCCGAATTCGGCAGCTACAAACAAGAAACCAGCTCTTAGTATACATAATGACGCCGCGATAGGCACGGTATCAAAATACTTTATTTTAATGGCGTTCACCTTATCATCCTCGTAATCAAGAGTTACTTTATAAATATCGCCTTCTTCGCTTTGAAGCAAAAAAAAGAAGACACCTTTCATCTTGTGCATCACACCGGCAACAATTATTAGCCCACGTGACGAATCCTCCAGTGGATTTTTGCGACGTGGTATGGGAACCCGAAGTTCGGGCACGCGTTGGTGTTTGTAGGTTATGAAATTTTCCGAACAGACCAATACCCCTGAAGGACCATCATGCCCACCAGGAACTAATAACGTGTTGTAAGGTTAGACTTTTATTAACTCGAGTTCTTCAGGAAATTTGGTATTCACCAGCAAATAGCATGTTTGCCCTTGCATCAACCGGGTCGTTCCATTTTCTCACCACATGATTAAGACCAAGATCCAATTCATAATATGTTAACATCTAGATATTAGGTCAACCAAATATGTAATCAATCCCGATTTGAAATGTACTTCAACATCCCGTGTAAGATGACGCACCTTCTCAGTACTATTGAATGCCTCGCCGGTTGAATCAAGATCCGCCTCCGAATAATCAACCTCTAAACAAGCGAACACTGGATTCTCGTAACCAACGTCTAAACCTATACAGTGATGTACCAATGTGTGCGATTTATGCGCCTCTAGAGGGGATGATATTGTCAGGTTGGCCGCCGAGTCGCGATTAAGTATATACACCAACTTCTGCTTTTCGATGGCACCTG
>CAJVPT010006595.1:0-10886 GCA_910592055.1 Acaulospora colombiana
TTTTGGAGCTTTGATTCTTTCCATTGCTTTTACCAGCATGTCTAGACTAATTGTATCATATGCTTTTGCAGTATCTTTAAAAAGTATCCACAGTTCCTTTTTGTTTTCTCTGACATCTTCGCAAATGTTGTTGAGAATTTGAATTAGTTCTGCTGTACTTTCTCCTGATAGTTCTGCATAGTTCGGTCCTTTGCGAATATTATTAGTTTTATAAATATTCCCTATTTATTGGTAAGGATTTTGGTGAAACACTTTCTTGTGACCTTTAGTAAGATGATGGGTATGGTATTTAAGAATTCACAACTTCAAGGTTTAGGTTTAGCTATAGGATATATATGACTTTGTTTCTATTGTTTCAAAGTGACTTCCCATTTTAAGAAATTGTTTAACATTCTTCTCAAGAAGTCCTTTCCCTCTTAGCTTAACCTTTTCAGCATTTCATAATTGATTTGAGATTTTCCTGGAGCTTTGTTGTTGAGAAGTGTTCTCAGTGTTTCACTTAGTCCTTCTAGTGAAATTGATTCGAGTAGTTTGTCGTACCAAGCTGTTTGAATATATTCTCTTGGTTTGTACTCTTCTTTCCATTCTTCTGATAAACTGTTGTAGCTAGCATTTCTTTTTCTGAAGGCCTCATGGTAATATCTTCTTATTTCCTTTTCTATTTCATCTTTTTGTGTTATAATGTATTTATTATCTCTCTGCTTAATCTTAATCCTATCTAGTACTATTTTGCTTTTTATTTGATTTGTTAGGGAGCTGACCATTCGTTTCTGATTGTTTCTTAAATCATCACATCTCTGTTCTAAGGTAGTTTTAATATTATCTCTCATTTTTTTAGTTTCTAATCTTTGACATATGAATTTGAGACCTTCTATAGTATCTTGGATATCTTTTTTCAAGGATTTTTATAGCATATTGGAGATACTATACTAAATACAATAATTTTCAATTTGATAATTTGGACTATGGGCACAATTATGTTTATCTATGGCTAAGCTAAGGGCCTGAAGCTTATCTATTTCTTTTAATGTTTCTGCTTTGTTGTAAAGTTCTTTAAGTTATAGTGCTTTTCTATAGCTAATAAATTTGACACTATTTTTGTAATGCTTTTCTTCTGACTGAATTGTTTTCTTTATTGCCAGTTTGTTAAAGGCTGCCTTACATAGCAGTTTTTCAAAGGTTTTCTATAGTTTGTTTGCTTGCTCCTCTTTTTTATCTTGATTTGGTTCTTCTTGAAGCAAAGGTTCTAATGATGTTTGAAATTTGTGATCTACGCTTTCTCGAAAGGCTTGCCATTGTGATAGAGATGTTCCCTTTATATCAATTTTTCTTGCTATATTTGTTGAGGAGTTTGTGATTCTACTTCTTGTGAAAAGATCTTTGTCATGTAGTGTTATTAGAAGTATGGTATAGTCACTCCCTGTAACATCTTCCATGTCTTTATTATTGAATCGGAGTAGTGGATAGTTTGTTAGACTAAAATAAATCTATATATAATCTATTCTACTACTACTCATTAGATTTTTCCTTGTTGAAGTTTTCTCTTCATCTTCCCATGTAGTTTGTGTATCAATAAAATTCCATTCCTCAAGAAAATTAAATAGTGGAATTTCTGGTTGCCATGATGGTCTGAAGCTTGCTTTAGAAGAAGACTTTCTATCCTCTGATGGGTTATAGGCTATATTAAAGTCTCTTATTACTATTGTATAAAAGTCTTGTCCTTATTTTCTTTTAATAAGATTAGTTATCTTATTTTGTACCATTTTACACCTTAGTTTATTGGAAGGAATATAGACCTGTATGATACAGATCTTCTTTCTTTTCATAAGCATGTTAGCAGTAAAAATGTATCCTTCTTTCTTTTTTACTGATGCTACCTTTTTTTCCAAATCTCTTCTAATTAAGAGGCTAATCCCTGCTCCAAATGGTGTATTTTTGTTGGTACTATAAAAGTATTTATAATCATTTGGATTATTGAATATCCACTGTGCATTGACTTGTGTTAGTTTTGTTTCGCATAACCCTAATATGCTTATTCCTTGACTAGTATTTCTTCAATCAGGTTTTGCTGTTTTATTATATCTGTGATCCCTCTGATATTGTGTGTATTGATTCTAATCACTTTTTTATCTATATTATTATTTTCCTGAATTTTCTGATTAGTTTGTGTCTACTATTGTTGTTTAGAAAATCTTCTGCTTATCTTGTAAAAATGTTGAGATATCTAGAAACTCTATTTCTTCTAACTCATTGTTGTTTATTAAAGTTCATTTGTTGCCCATATTTGTATTTTTTGACAAGGAGGCAGTGGGCTCTTGCCTTTCTTGATTGTTATCAAGGACTGGTATACCCTTAAGAGCAGTTTGCCCTCTATTACTTAGTCTTGATCTTCTGAATACTGTTTGTTATTCTAAAATATCTATTCTAGCATATAATCTTTCAAGATTGGCTAAAATACTCTTAAGGGGATCTTGAGGGCTTTCTATTTCAGGTTTCACATTATTTTCCAGAAAGCTATGTCTATTGTTTCACTGATTTCTAATTAGTTCTCTATTGCTTCCTGTTACAGGGTGTTCTCTTCTTTTGTTCTTTCCTCGTTCTATTCTGTTGTTACTTTTGTATCTAATTTGTCTCTAGTTTCTAAAGCTATAATAACTTGGCAAAGTAGAAGTAGAATCTGTTGATTCATTATCTGATTGTGTATCCAATGTTGATTCATCATCTACTTCTATACTTCTGGACCTAAATCTTATATTTCTATTTTCATTTTTAGGATTTTGTCTTTCTGTTTTAGAAGCATACTTGATACTCCAAGAAAGACAATATCCCTGCAAGAAGATATGTTGTTTACATGCCTTATCTCTTTCTTCTTTCATTTTGAAGCAGACTACTGTGAATTTACGCTTTTTGAGTGTATAGAGATTTTTGGGTGTATAATATACCTTAGCCTGAGTACCATTTAATGCTCTAGCTATCAGGCTAGTGTAGGTTTTATCAGTACCCAGAAGTCTTGCTAAGTTATCATTTCTCTTAATTAATATCTGATTGATTTCATTGTCACTGAGCTTAGATTTAAAGAATATAGCTCTGAACATTTCTGTACTAATTGGAGTCATCCAGATTTCTTCAGGATTTAAGCTAAGATATTTATGCCATTTGATATAAGCCTTTACCTGTGGTTTTGTGTTTACCTCATAGATGTAAACATTTTGAACTTCTTCATATCTCTTTAGATATGCCTTTATAAGGTTTTTATTAACTTTTTGATCCACATCCATTAGACATATATGCCAAACCTCAGTATTTTCTTTGGTTTTGAATTCTTGAAAGACTTTTTTGTCTAAGTTTCTTTCTGTTTTCTGTTTCTTGGGGGTAGTCTGAGATGTTATGTATTGAATCACGAAGTTGTCTTCTTTTCAGTTAACTTTTTCTATACATCTTGTAACGTCTTCTTCTTCTTGTATCCAAAAGACTATCCACTCATTTCTGTTAATAAATTCTTTTTTCAACAGGCTTTGTTTTTCTTGTGATAGTTTAAAAATGTTGCTCAAGTATGCTTTGGTTTTGTCTATTGTTTCTCCTGGAATATTGACTACCATTGCTCCTAATCTATAGTTTTCTTTTTTTTTTATGAAGTACGGATTTATTAATGGTGCCATGTCTCTGTTCCTAGTAGTGTAAGAGCTGTGTTCACTAATACATTGCCGTTTGACTGTTTCTTGGAGTTCTTGTAATTCAAGCTCTTCTGTCTTCTGTACACATATCATTGTTACTTCATTATCTACTATTGATTCATTATCTACTTGTTCAATAATCTTCATTGGTTGTTGCATTAGTTTTATAAGGTTTACTGAATTTTTGATTATTTCCAAGAACTTGTTTTCGATATAGGGTTGTAAAAGATCTTTTTTTATCCCTTTGCCTTGTTGCCAGAGATATGTGATATGCTGAATTAAAATTCTTTCCTTGTAAAAGGTTGTATATCAACTCCTAATATCTTAGCTATAATGCTATCTAAGATCATATATGTTTCTGATGGTGGGGCTGTCAATCCATTGGGTTCATTATTTCTTAGTTGTAGTAATTGTTGTGAGGCCCATAGGGTGGAGTATTCATCATATTTTCTTGAGAGGTTAACTAGAGTGTTTACTATATCCTCTTCTCTCTTATTGACTATTTGTAATATACATTGTACTCAATTTATGTTTACTGGCTCAAATCTATTGATAAGTCACATGAATACTTGTTTATATTTATCAATAATCTATTTTTAGGTCACGGATAAACCTTTCTGAGCTTGTTATTGTTTATGTGTTTCGATTAGATAATACGGAAAAACCTTGTTTGTTGTTTTGATATATTTATTTGTTTATATTAATGATCCTATCCTACTTTGACAATTGCTGTTGTGCTTGTGTGGAGTGTTGATCAACTTGTTTGGATAACAAGTTGTATATGTACGTGCGTGTTTTGCTTATCAGTTTTATGTGTGTGTTTGTTTTGCTTGTCTAGCTTTTACGTGTTTGTATTCACATAATTAGATCAGGGATAGATATGTTGTTTATGTGTATATGTACATTTAGACTGTCTTGTCTTTAGGGAGCTTTGATATTCTTCTGGGCTCTTAAGTAATTGGAGCAACTTGATTTATCAAATAAGCTTAGTTGCTTTTTGGATTCCTTATAATGTCAAGAAACGTGTTAACCTGCACTGGCCTGGCTGTGAGCTATATGAAGTTGATATTGACTCCCTTTTTCTGACTGTGAATCAGTTTAAAAGTCTCTTTTCTTTCTCCTAAAAATTTAAAAAAAAAAAAGTAAAGAAAGTTAGTAAAGCAGTGTATACTTCTTTCCTTGATGGTTCTAGATAACTTGTTGTAGTATATTGAAAGTGCTTGGTAGCTTGGTTTAAAGGATATGTTGTTTTTTCTTGTATGTTTGAACTGGTTCACTTTTTCCAAGAAAAATTACCAAAAAAGGAAATTTTTTAAAAAAAATGAGGATCAGCGAAAAGAGTTTTTTTGTTAACCTTAATTATTAGTTATATTTTCCTTTAATTATTATCTATAGTTCTTATCTATTGTGTTACTCTAGTTCTATTTTTAGATTGTGTGACACATATAATGCAAGGTATATTTTATTAATTCATAGGGTAGATTCAATAATTAGGGCAAAATAGTGATTTATATAGTGTGCATTATTTAATTTCTTTATTCTATTATTATATTTTATCTATATTTAGCTAGCAGGTTACCCAAGTAAGCAGATCTAACATATTGGCCTGAGTTGATAAATCTAGCAAATTTGGTTATCAAATAATTAATATTCAATTATGATATAAAGGCTAGCTATTCAAAGTAGTTGATCCAAGATTTTACCTACTGAATTCTCTTATCCTTGACATTATATATCTCTAATAAACCTTCTAATTAAATCAAATTAATCAAAGCCTTTTTCAATATGTTTGTGTAATCTCTACTATTCTTGAATTATCAACTTTAGTATACCATGGCCGAGATATTCTTCTTTAACTTAAAGTGAATTACTGCTATATGTGTCCTGTCTATCTATTTGATTTGAAGGTTATTGGATAGATTAACAAATTGGTGGTGATTGTAAAATTCATTACTTTGCAAACTATTCTCTAAGAATATTCAGGAAGCCTTGCTTAGTATTGGAAATATTTACTTGAGAAGTGATTTGGGAATCTAAAGTCTAGCAATGGGTTTGAATTTTGTTATATAAATAGTTTAAAAAATTACTTTATTACTAATAGTATACATAATACTTTTTACAAAACATATTCAAAGATTAACATCAATCAAATTTATCTTTCTTATATTGAAACTCTTGTTTAATTTATTGTCCACTCCAAGAACTTTCTTCTACTTTCAAAAACTTTTGGAATTGATTCAAAGTTAAATTCATTGTTACTTCTTATACTTTTGTAACCTAATATTATTTTAAGTAAACTCTTTTTGCTTCTACCTTTCATTTTGAATTCACTACCATCAAAAAACTAATTTTTACTATCTGATATACACATATTTATTTCTTTGACTATATTTATTTAAAACTCTTAATTCTATTACACAATTTAATCTTTTTACTATTGATCCCCTTGAACTATCTAATTTATCTATTAATTATATACCTTGAATAGCTCACTTTTCTTTTAGTTCACCCAAAACTTACAATTATTTCAAAAACCTTTTATTTTTCAATCATCAGGAAATTTTTTTGACAAAGATCTCTGGAGATTTTTGGATGTAAAACTTTAGATGCACTCCATCATCATTAGAAGTCTTCGGAGCAAATATTTATATATACAACTCCAGAGATTTTTGAATCTTTTAAATTGTGATAAAATAATTTTGTATTATTATTAAAATATTTATTTTTAAAAATTTATTTATTGAAAATTACTTTTTTTACATATTTTTATTAATCAATTACATTTACATCACTTATTGCCAAAGTAAACCTTTCTATTCCTATATTTTTTGATTGTAATTCCAAATTGTTTTCATCATTTTCTACTTTTTCCAGAGTGCTTTAAAATTTAATATCTTCATGCTCATGTATTTCTTAATCTTCATTGTTTGAATTCCCTTTCATAAATCCAATTTTCTTTTTAATTTTTTTCTAAAATATTTTATTAGTAAACAAATAACTCTATAAGACTTCAAAGAATTTTAAAACTTATTTTATTTTTTTCTATTTTGCTTTTAATTAACACTTCATTAATTAAAATACTTTCATTACGTAGATTTAGAATCGTTTGGTATATTACAATAGAAATGCAACTTATTCCTTGGAAGCATCACCTTTTGGATAGACTTTTTTGAGAATGTATACCATAATACTTTGGTTTTCTTCACTAAAACAGATATGAAGATTTTCGAAGCACTCCAGGGTTTTTTACGAATTTTTCCAGGCCATAATTTCGATAGTGATTATATTTGTATTGTTTATATCCAGGAAGTTTTCGCCAAAGACTAAAAATATGGCATTCCAGATTTTTAAAGTCATAGTCCTTCAAAGCAATCTGTGTTGTCACACAAGCTATAAATAAATAATAATATTAATAAATTTATTTATATTATTAATAATTGCAATAATTACTGCTTGTTAAATATGCTTTTCATAATACATCTTCCAATGTTTTTTTGTGAGGCCTTCGAAAAATTCTAAATATTCTTATTGAAAATATTTCTCTGTATACTGGCAAAAATCTTCAGTATTCATGTATATTTTTTCAAAAAAGACTTCTTTTGTAATACTCTTGACTGCACGCTATTATAAAATTTAAAATGTTATTTAAGTTCTTTGAAGATTAAAAAATTAAATCTTACCTCGACAAAATTCTGTTTGAAAATTAAATGTTAACTTGTATAAATTTTGTTTTCTAGGTGGGTAACCTTATCCTCAACAGCTTTTTGATATTCTAATAACTAATCAATTTTTTTGTGAAGACTTTCATGGAACTCCAAAAGCCTCTCGATTACTATATTAGAAACTAATATACAAATTAGTATTTATTTAAATAGTTACATCTTTTTTAAGATATCTAAAGATTCTTCAAGTAGCCTTTTAGTAGGTGAAGATTCTAGAAAATAACTGGAGGATCTTAGTCACTTCCAGGTCGGCTCTGTTTCTATTTTGGCATGAGGTAGTGGTCTTCATTCTTCAACTTGACCCAGGATACTAAGAGTACTCTTAGGCTTTTTGAAGAGCTTCAAAGTACTTCCTTGTCATTTTCCAGAGTCTGAACCTGAAATTATTTGTTGGAACATGTTATGCATTTCTTTTCTTTTATTTGACATTAATAAAAAAGAAAGGACTTTAGAGACCTTATATAATACAAATTTCAAAAAGTTATATCATATTATAATTGTATACAATTCTTCGTTACCTTTCAAAAATTTCTTCACAGCTTTAAAAATAAAATAATATTGAAATAATATTGATAAAATTATGACAACTTATAAATTAAATTAATTAAATTTTTGATTGACTAAAATTAATCAATATTTTATTGATCAATTTTACATATTTTAAAGCTCTTCTAAGTCTTTTACTATATATTACAAATATCAATTTTGTCAATGTACATTTTCAAGACATTCTCTTATATGAGGCATGTAAGCAAATATATATTGACTGTAAACTCTAGTAGTGAATCTAATGATGATTTAAATGAGTCAGAACTTCCAACCATTTCAAAATCATTTAAAAATATAAAGAGCTTTTTGAAGGTATTCAATAATATTTATTTGCTTATTTAATATTTATTTATTAATTAATATTTAATTGTTTTAGAGTCCTTTAAAGTATATTAGCTTTCTTGAAAATAATATTTCCTCAAATAAAGATTCTTATGATAATAATTTTTTAGAAGATCCTTTAGATAGTTGTGATTCTTCAAAAGATTTTGAAGATTCCTTTAATAAATTTCCTAATTAAATATATGTGAATTTAATGACACTTGTTTTAAAAATAATCTCAGTCTTCAACTAGAAATGAAATAATTTCTTTTTTTAATAAACATTCTAATTTATCGATTAGTCCTTTGCCAAAAAATATTCAACAAGAATATAAATTCATTAATAATATAAAATAGCCTAATTTAGATTATTTTAAAACTTGCATATGATCTTATAACAATGTAGAATACTTCTTATATTATTGGTCAATTATTAGTTGCATTAAAAATATTCTGGAGGTTTCGAATATTTTCGAAGAATTTTCAAAAAACTTTGAAATATTATATCAAAATAATCTGATAATTAAATTATTTTAGATTAAATGTTTAATTTTAGTTATTTATTAATTATTTTTTTTATAGAATAGTAGAGAATGAATATATAAAGATCAAAATAATTGTGACTGGTAGAGAGATGTAGAGAATTCTATTCCGAAAGATTCTAAATTACTTTCTATAATTTTATATTTTGATATAACCAATTGCGATACTTTGGGAAAAAGTTCATTACATCCTATATATATTTCATTTGGAAATATATCAATTTGAAGGCACAATAAACTGGATGTAAAACAACTATTAGAATATTTATCAATAATCGAATCAAAAAATATAACAGAAAAACAATCACAAAATTTTAAAAAAATTGTATGCGAAACATTTCACAAGTCTTTAAAAATCTTACTTGAGCTACTAATTTCAATAAAAGATAGAATCAATTTTTCAATAGAAGGCAAAATTGTTTGATTTTTTCCAAAAATATCCATAATTATAGCTGATTAACCTGAAGCTGCATCCTTTTGTTTAACTTATAAATCAAGTATTTCAAACAATCCTTATCATTTTTGCTTAATTACAAAAAACAATCTTGCAGAAATAAATTTATCAAAAAGTAATATATTACCCTGGAGTCATAAAAATATGAAAGAATTGTTTCAATCAAATCTAACAAAATCAGTATCAATAGAAAATATTAATAATTTTTTTTGGAGTATTCCATAAGTTTTTATAGTTTTTATAGATAATTTATTTATTATAGACTAAATTAATATTTATTAATTTATAGTAATGAGACCTATGAATCTATAGTGCAGTGATTAGCACTTCATAGATCAGATCACAAGATACAGGTTCAAATTCTCTAGGGGACTAATGTGATTCCCCTGATTATAAAAAGCAGATAGAATCTGGCAAATCATTCATTGGCCTAATTGTATATAACTGATGTTTCTGAGTATAGCTGATAATACAGGATGGTCTATACAAGAATTGTGATCAGGTCACTATCTGTAATCAAGTAGGATTATCCTTGATAGAACCCTATTACCATTTGCTGGTAATAAAAAGAGTAGATCACTAAACCAGTTGCATACTGTTGAGAAAGAATTGACTGAAGACCTTATCCGATTTCAAGATTTCAAGCATATATCTATGTCTTTATCTATAGACTTAACAATCGGGAAGCCTTGGTGGAAGAAGAAATCTGCAGATCACTCTAAAGGACCAAAATCTGGATCCAGAATAAAAAAAATTCGATGGTCTGATAACCAGACTACTCTTAATAAAAATGATTTGGGAAAAATTAAGAAGAAATCGCATAGTCTTCTGATGAGGTAGTGCTTATACATAGTTAGTAAATATATAGAAGCTATTCATATATATAGGTTACTAATATAAACAGATATATAAGTACTTGTTAGTATATATATAATGTATCTGTATATAAAGAGTAATGTAAGTAGCTGAGCCAAGGCAGTTGTCTTATATAAATATACAGGTATATTACTAATAAAAATCATAGCAACAACTATATTAGAGAATATATCACAAATCTTACACACTCATCTTACATTTTCAAAATTTTATATAGCACTAGCCCAACCTTGGCAGGTTAGCTCCTCTTTCAGAATGGTAACAAACTATGAGGTGAAGTATTTCTATCAAACTAAATTTGGTTAACATAAGTAGTTATAGCATAAATAATATATGTACATCATTACTTAATCCAAATAAAGTAAGGCTGAGCCAGCTAAAAAAAAAAAAAAAAAAAAAAAAAAAAAAATTAATTTATAGTGATATGAATATATATAAAGTAACTATATTGATAGAATACATTATCTTAATCTTGATCTTTTTCAATATCAAATTGAATATACCCAAGAGTTATTAAAAGAGTTTTGAGGTCTCTTACTATTAAATAAAATGGATCGAAAACTTGCAAAAATTTCAAGATTTCTGGGATTAAAGATTTTTTTATATGGTCTTCAATCTACTGCAAGATTAATTATAGATAAATATAAAAATCTAATAAAAGTTATGATTTTTATAATGAATAACATATATAATAAAAATATACAAAATATAGATATTAAAGAATTATCAATAATTTATTAAGAATAGAA
>CAJVPT010006596.1:0-10884 GCA_910592055.1 Acaulospora colombiana
AAGCTCAAAATTTACAGACCAGATAAAAAACAAAACCAACCTAAAATACAAGGAATACTTAACAGCAAGCATTAAAGAGGCATTCTTCAAAGAATTAACCTATAAGATCAAAAGAACTATTTTAAACAAATTGACCAAGAAAAACTCATATCTCTAATATGCACAAAAATTATCAAATATCTTTATCAAATATGAACAAAAAGATGTGAAGCTTTTCAAGAATGGAAAGCATGAAATGACATTACAAAACAAAAGAAAAAGAAGTTCAAGTATGAACCCAAAGAAGAAGATTCAATCTTCACACAAAGAGAACAATTCATAAAAGACCAGTTCATGTATCTGGTTATCAAATTTATGACACAATGGATAACAAACATTATAGACAACTTTTATATCCTAGAAATTTATTTTAGCACTAGCCCAGCTTTGACAGGTTAGCCTCCACTAAAGGAGTGGCAACAAGCCACAAGGTGAGTTCCTCCTAAGAGAGATTATCTCTATTGAGTTTTGTTTGATAGTAGACTGGTAGTAGACTGGTAGTAGACTGATAGTATATCCTAGAAAAATTTCTATGTAATAATATTGCATAAATATAAACAAAACAAGGTTGAGCAGTATTAAAAAAAAAAAAATTTAAAAAAAAGCTATATGGCTATTATTCTTTTAATATATTATTAAGTTTGTTTTTTTTTTAAAAAAAATTAATAAAAAAAGAAAAAAAGATCAAAAAAATTTTTTTTATTTTTTTTTCAAAATATTTTTATCAATTTTTATAATAAATAATAAAATACTATATTAGTTTGACTATAAATACTATTGTGGGCTAACCCAGCAAGTCCATCACTAATCTGTAGCACCTTTTATAACCCAGATATCTTACAAATACTTACAAAGAAGATAATGCCTTCTATAAAGAACACTTAGGAAAGGCAAAGTTGTGGTGATTGACTTGATTGAAGGTAAGTGTCTCTTTATTGTATTTTGTTTCTTTAATATATCACTAACTCTTATTTCTATTCTCAATGAAAACTGTTTTCCTAACACATTTAGCTCTGCCTTTTCAACATATATTGATAAACTATTTATACTTTTCTAACTAACAATGGGTTATCTACTTTATAATCAACTATACTAACCCTAAACTTTGCTAAACTTTCCATACTTTTTCAGATACACATAGTTCCCTTATCGATACCCAAGTCTTATCTATAGTTTCTTATCTTGCAACACTTAATCTTTCATATCAGACTTTTGGGTTTTTGAATTTTAGATTATTATACATAAATCGTATTACCCATATAACCTATAACAATACTAAAAAAAAAAAAAAATTATCAAATCTATAATATAAAAATAATACTTTCAGATCACAATCCAAAATTTAAAACTCAATATTATAGAAAAACCCTGTAAAAAATAATTAGGTTAAATAAAAATTGAACTTTTAGTTTTTTATTAATTATTGAACTAAAATAGATTACTATAAAAATTATATAAAAAATATTACTATTTTGACTATATAATATATACTTGTCTTGTTTCTCTTAAACTAAATAAAATAAATTTTAAAACTTTAATTTTAGGACTGCAGTAACTATTTGAACATTTACTATTTCAAAATTATATTGTTTATTTCAGAAATTAAATTATTTTAACTTAAAATATTCCAATTTGTTATTTGCTTAAATAAAAAACCAGTTTTAAAAACTTGTTTATAATGATATAAGTAATAATAAAAAAGAAAAAAATTTTCTTTCAGGGTTTAAAAAAAAGGTATTAGAATATCTAATTGATTAGAAATTAATTTTTAAAAATTTGTATTTAATTTTTTTATTATAATACAATTAAAATTAAATCAAATTAAATTAGTAATAAAAATTTCTTTTCTATAGGTTTTTTCAAATATAATTGCTCCTATTTCAAGATAAAAATAAAAATTATTAAGATAAGTAAATAATAGATAGAATTAATATAAATATAGAAATATATATAGAGATATTTATATATAATATAGCAGGCTAATCGGCAAGTCTGTCGCTAATGACCAAAAGCTTGCATAACCTGCAGATAGAAAATTCCATTCTTCTATCACATATACACAAAACAATACCAAAATTAAGGCAAAGGCATAAAAATATTTGGGTGAGTCTCAAGGTAGTTTTCCCTAAAACTACTTATAACTTCACTGTTATAATAATCTATCCAAAAGATTTGTCGTGGGATTTGTCATTTTATTAAGTCATTGAAAGAAGTTACATTTATACATTTTTATATATAGGGCTATTACATAATCACTATGGCTATTCTAGTATTATGTCATGCATAAATTGCCTCTTGGTCAGCTAATTTTCTATTACCTCAGCTCATAGTTTTTTACCTTTTTGACACGAATGGATTGTTTGCACATTCTTCTAGCTTGTAAGGGGTATGGTGATAGTCAGCAATTGATTGTTTCACGTAAGTTTCGGTCGCGTCACAATCATCGATCATGTGATCACAGCAAAAATTCTGAACTTTGTTTGACTTCTTTGGCCTTTAACAATACTAATAAGTTAAATATAATTAATAAAGTATAATATATATATATTAACTTAAAAAAGAAGTTTTGATTCATATTGTTATATTTATATTATAAATTCAATTTTATTAATTTAAATATAATATCAAAAAAAAACTCTTTTTTATAACTATCCCAAATATTAAAAAAAATTTTTTTTGGAAATTTTTGAAAAATATCAAAGAAAAATGTCTTTTCACAATGGAAATCCCAAGAATGCAACCAATATTCTAATGAGAACAAAATGCACAATAAGGTATGAGAAAAAAATAAACAAAGACAATGCTCTATGTAAAATCCAACCATATATAAAGAAGCTTAACTTAGAAACTAACAAGTTTCAAGCTACTTAGCAAGTAATAAGTAAACAATAAACTAAATTACCTCACCCAATAATATATCAAGAAGTTCTCAACCCAACTATTGAACCTGCAGAACTGAATAGTTAAACAACCACATCTTCCTCTTGGTGCAATTTAGTGAAGCAAGAGAATAAACAAGAAACTTGCAACCAATCAATCTAAGTAGAAGGATCCAATATATCTAGAAGTAAATAGTAAGAATAAATGACATAAATAAGAAAATAGATACAGAAGATTAAGAAGATTTAGAAACTATATGGTTCATAATAAAAAATGGAAAAAATAAAGTAATATTTCTATATAATGGAAGATTAAGGCCCAACTTCTCTTCAATGAGTTAATTAGATATAATAAAGAAAAATACAAAATAGAAATCTTGATCAACCTAGTTAAAGGCAAAACAACTTATCAGAAAATCAAACATATTATTATGGTACTCAACTCTTCAAAAGCTCTTTTGTCATTATATAGTGAGAGAAAAAATAAAGAGATGAAAACTATTACCATTTTTGATAATCTATAAGCTGCTTAATATGCTATCACTATCAATCTATCTAATATGTACAATACAAAACTATTATATATGGAAACTAAATATCAAATAATAAACAAAAAAAATTTGGTTATGATATGAAATATTCTCTTGAACACAAAATTAATTGAAGTTAAACAAGCCTCTCCTAAATATAAAGAAGTCCAGTGCATTACTATAAAAACCTAAAACCTCTAGTAATGTTTACCATTACTTTAATAGATAAGACTACTAAAAACAAACTAATGAATCTTAGAAACATACTCATCAAAGGAGACTCAATCAGAATCAATAATATAGAATGGTTACTTATATAGATAAAACAATAATATAAAATCACTGTTAAACTTATAAATGTTTTCTCAAATATCTTAGCATTAGATCTCAAACATATCTTCTTACAATACAAAGAATGTATATATTATATCTCAAGAACTGCAGCAATAGCATATAGACCCAAAAGATTTGAAATTATTAGCTTTGATACATAAAAAGACCTTTTTAAAGTAGTATAATACAAAAATACTATAGAGAAAACTGAGCTCTCTTTTGATTCAATCTCTATCAAACTATATGCCATAAGCAACTCAACTTTATACCTAATGATGGATCCCTAAAGTATTTAACATATAAAATTTCACAGATTACTTATGTCCCTTTTTGAGGAACAAAATTTATAGCTCTTCACTTTAATAGGGACAAAGGTCACAAAATAATATAAATTAATGATTTGAATAATCAAGAACAATTGTAGGTAGTTTTTTTATAGTTATTATTTTAAAATTTTTAATTTTTCCTAATAAGGAATATTTAACTTTTGTACTTGTCTTCCCATTAAGAACCCATCTTTATTTATACCTAGCTATAGACTATCTAATCAAAGTCAAATAACAATAATAAAATAATTACAATAAATAACAAGTTTTCAAATTTGAGACTCTCTATAATAAATTCTGATCAGCAAAAACAACAAAAATATGTAATCTCAACAAATCCAAATCTAAGGAATATAAAAGCCAGCTTCTATACCAGTACAGTTTGTAACAACTTCTAAAGTCCACAGAAAAGCCCACAATCTCTTACAAAAATCTCTGAACTTTTCAGAGAAATCTGTCAAGAAATTCAAACAATGAGAATGCAACTTATTGAAATCAATGAACACATTATCAATTTAGAACTTTACAATAAAAAATACCATAAAACAATAAATAGCAACCAACCTAGCAATTTAACAAGTAGACTCTCACTTTAACCCCAGTTACAATAAATTCTTCAATTATCTAACAATAATATTGAAAACATTAGAACTATAAAACATAACTCTTTTCATTATTAGATAGTATACAAAACAGCATAAATCAAATTGTTACAGCCTTCGATGCAGAGATCAAACCTTCTATCACAACATACCTGCTATTTCAAGATTAAAAATAGGTATAATACAAAGCAATGGAAATTAAGAAGAATTAGAAAGCAAATAAACCAAAACTCTTTTCCGCAGATCCTTTTTTTCTAAAAAATTTCCTTTTATGGTAATTTTGCAAAGAAAAGAAAAAGTGAATAGAGAGATATCTTCCCAAAGTGAACTTCACAACAAAACAGCCCAATGGAGGCCCAACTACAATGAGAATGCCCTCGCAAGAGGTAACATCAACAAGTTACACAAAGAAATAACTCTAAAGCCTCCAAAGAAAACTACCCAAAACCAAATACTAACTGAAGAAAACCAGTCCGTATCGGCTCCCAACTCTCCCAATAGGTACACACAAATAGATAACAATATAATCAATACTCCGACAAGCAGTTCAACAGCAAGAAAGAAGACAAACACTGCAAACTGGAGTGAAGAAGTCGAAAAAGACTTGGACAATTACGCGAGCAAAAATAATACTAATCAAGATAAACCCATCCAAAATCAAGAAGAAGAGGAACATGCTTATGACTTAAACATCGACATGAAAGACGGAGAATACTCAGCAACACCCACAACTTCTTCCTACAGAACACCTAACTACAAAGGCAAACAGAAAGAATATGAACAGACTACCAAACCAAGACCCCTCTCTCCATTCGATAGAATACAAAGATATAGAAGAGAAAGAGTTAAAATTGGTATCCTGATATCTGAATTCCCTGCAGAATGACAACACAAAAAATAATCCATCTTACTAAAGCCCTCAATTCTCCTGAAGGACTTTTCACCATCCGTAGTAAAGGAAACAACGAAAATGAACACATCATTGCCATTCTAAGTAACAAACAAGTAGCAATCGAGATATACAATTCAATCATGCCAGAAACAAACAATCAACACATGAAAATCATGAAGTTCATAAACTCTATTTTAAAAAAGGAGATAAGTGTCAGAGTATGGGATATCCTCCTTGATAACAAGTTTATTGAAGTGCAATAATCCTTTTCCAAATATGGAGCAATTAGCAATGTCACTATGTCAACACAACAAATGTGGCAAACAATAATGATCACATATACAAACAAAGATGATAAAGAAGCACTGATCAACCGATGGAGTGTTCCACTTAAGTCATACTCAGTCAGAGTCTTTGAAGCACAATAGGATGTAGAACAAATGAAAGAACGTGATCAAACCACAGCCAAACTAACCAATCTACCTCCAAATACAACTGCCTTCGATCTCAAACTAATCTGTAAACAAGTCAAAGCCATAATATGCTACATACCAAGAAGAATGTCATATCAAAGAAAACACTTTGCAGTCCTGAGCTTTGGTTCCCAAAAAGACCTAGATGAAGCAATAAAACAAGATTACTAACTTGGGGAAATAACAATCACATGGCAACCAATAGAAACAAAACTCTGCTCAATTTGCGACAGCTATAAACATCTTGCGGTCACTATCTCATCAAGGAAAGATGGCTTCAATGGAAGCAATACAACAAAGAGCAAGCTGGGAAATTTGGGAAACTCTATAACAAATACAAGCCTGCATACACTATAACAATCAGAAATCAAATAAAAAAATCAAGAAAAAAACAAAAACGACCTGGTTCCTATATAGCCACAGCAAAACAAGGCCAACAACAAAATAATACCAGTCAAAATAGTAATGAACAACTAACACTCATAAACATCCTGCACCTCCTGGAAGAAATCAAAGCAGAAATCAAAGAAATCAAAGAAAACATCATCGATTTAGATGAAAGAGTATACAACTTAGAGTATACAGAGGATGAAACCCCTGTAAAAATGGAAACAGAAATCAAGGCTGAATCACCTGACACAACAAATATTGAGTGACAAACCAGTAACCAGAATGAAACTGCCAATATACAAACACAACAATAACAAATCCATGCTTCTATCAGTAGAATGAACCAAAATATGAACAAAGCACTCAACACGATTGCAGAACTCATCCCTAAGGGAACCAACAATCAATCAAATAAATAATGGGGAGTTCACAAAGCACAATACCAATAATACAGCAAGAACATCTAGATGAAACACAACCATCAAATTCTTTCAACTCAACACCCCAACAACTGACTACAAACTCAACAGAAATAAACTCAAACAACAACAATACCAACAATAACACTAACAACAATACCACCAACAACAACAACAATAATATCAATCCACCCACTGAAGAAAACCTCAACAAATACTGACCAATCTGGAAACTTATAACTGTCAATATACATGGATTAGTAGACACACAAAAGAGAAATACATGGTTCAACTTATGTGACCAAAAGCAATGGGATATTATAGTAACAACAGAAACAAATAGCTCACATCAACACTTTAAACACTGGAAATATCCAAACTTTCAAATAATCTGGTCCTACAAAGAGGCACAAATCTTAGGCCACAGCCTTAATATAATGATCAAAAAAGACATTGCGCAGAGAATATATAAATACAAAACCTTCAATAGCAGACTAATAGCCACAAACTTTGCCTTTCCAAGAAAAAGAAAATTGAGAATAATAGGAGTCTACTTTTCAACACAAGACTTATCTAAAGAACAAACATGCATAACACACATACTCAAACAATAAATCAATGAGGCAACAGTACAGAATTGGTACATCATAGTGATGGGCAACCTGAATGGTATACCCAATCCCAGCATGGACAAACTGAGTGACAAAAAACTGATCCGTACCCACAATCCTTCAGAAAAACAAATTGAAACCCTGATAGACAATGGCTTCATGAATACATATCACACTCACAACCCTTCAAAAAGAGAATACACTTGGAAAGGTCAAGGTAGCCATAGTAGACTTGAGCAAATCTGGATAAATTCCAAAGCAATATGGCACACACACAAAGTCAATATAATAGACATACTTGACCCTCTAATCACTAGTGATCACAGACAAATGATCACAGAACTCGAGGTATGGAAGTTAGATACATCCAAAATCACATCTATCCATAAACCAAACATCAGATACAATTGGTCCCATACCAATGACAAACAATGAGAAAAATTCTCCCAAACAGTGGAATCAGCAATGAGCAATATATCCTCAGACTCCACATCGATTGACCAAAGATAGAATTTCTTCAGCTCCCAACTTCTGCATGCAGTGAAAAAGCACATACCCAAAAAACATCAATATAGAAAAAACATCTCCAGAAAGCAGACAAAGGATTAGATGCCCCCTTACTTTATCTACAATTATTCTTAACAACTCTAAAGCAAGTCCATAACACAAATCAGGAAGACAATACTGAAGCTGAATGCGTCATACCAATAGACATTCAAAAACACTTTCTTGACATTATCACAGAATTACATTAAGCCAAAAAAGCATCAAAGAACCTCCACTATACAAAGTGGATACAGATTATCCAATTATATATCAAAGCTCACAAAACTGTAGGCAAATACATCACAAAATGCAAAGAAGCTAAAGCTATAGCTCAAAGAATAGCAAGCCGACAGGCTTTTCTAGAAAGTAACAAGAAAGCTATGATTAACAGTATCCTAGATAGATCAACGTGACACATCTATCTTGACAAAATCATACAGCAAAAAGAAAACATACAAATTATCACAGAACCTAACAAAATTAAAGAAACAGTTAGACAACATTTCTTCAACTGGACACCACCTAGAAACACAGCACCACTAGCAAATAATCCATATTGGCAACAAGAATACGAAGCTAAACCGCATATTAAGAGTAGCTAGTATGCAGATGTTCTCATAGAGATCACAACTGAGGAACTAACAATAACAATTAACAACTGAAGTAACAAATCAGCACCAGAAAGAAATCGAATTCCATATAGTGCCTACAAAAATCTCAAGAAAAACACCATAGAAGAACTGAGAGGAATTATATCCTGCAACAAGGCACAACCCTCAAAGAATGGAGCAAAGGAACCATATATCCAATACTCAAACTCAAAGACTGGGAAAACAACCTTAATATAACAAGACCAATCACCCTTTTGAATGCTGAAAGGAAAATCTTCACTAAGATCATAACAGACTGCCTTGCCAAAGTCTTCAAAGATCACTCAATACTATCAGACCTAAACTGGGCAGCATTACCAGGAAACAGTACACAAGATCCTATACATATCCTGAGTAGTATCATAGAATATGCCAAAGAAACAAATCAAGAAGCCTGGATCCTCAGTCAGGATATGTCCAAAGCATACAATTCAGTAAATATCATAATGCTAAAAAAGACACTCCAGCAAATAAAAATCCCAGAACAAATAATACAAATCCTTGATAACATCTTCAAAGATAGGCAAAATATAGTCCTAATATACCATGGCCCTACCACTCCATACACAGTCAGAGATGGCGTAGATCAAGGTGACACCATATCCCCACTACTATGGCATATTTTCTATGACCCCCTGCTTACAAGAATCAGTAATGAATATACAGGATACTCACTTGCAGTCAAGACCTGTAAATACCTAGATCAAGGATGGTCTTCAAGATCCATAAATATTGCAGCCAGTGCATATATGGATGACACCACATGGATTGCAACCAACAAAGCTGCCCTCCAAAGAATAATAAACACTGCTGAACAATTCTTTTATATTAATGACATCAAAGTAAATCCACAAAAATTCCAGCTTCTAATAATCAATGGCAAAGAAAATGACTACACACAAGTAGTCTAGATGAACGATCAAAGAATTACAGGTTGTAGAAGAGGTATCCCAGTCAGAATCCTCGGAGTATGGTATGCCAGCTCTGGGAGAAAAGACTACCAAAAAGCCTTGATCAAACAAAAAATACAAAAAATATGAACACTTCTGGGAATGAAGAGAATCACTAACAAGCAGATGCAATACATAATCAATCACGTCCTCATGCCCAGCCTAGAATATCTGTACAATGACATTGTTCTCACCAGAGATACCTGCAATCAAATGATGAGCAAGTTAGCAACCACCTTCAAACATAAACTAGGCCTCGCAAACACAGTTCCCAATAGCATGCTATACAATAAATTCGAGTACAATCTAATGCACTTATGGAATAAACAACTTCTACTCCATGCCACGAACTGGACTTCATAAATCAACCAAAATAACATTACAGGAGAAATTGCTAGAGAAAGACTACAATCATTACAAAACATATTCTGGTCTACAAAAATGATAACAAGTCATCTACACGTCCCCCTGCTACCACAAGGAAGAAACCTTACTCACAACATCCTATGGCTACTAAGAATACACAGATTCTCTTTTCAGAATATATTAAATGGAAGATACATCACAATTACTGAAGTAGATATTCCCATTGAAGAAGTCACAAGTAAAAGTTTCTACAACCAACACAAGAAAAACTTAAAGAAACATAACATTCTCTTCATCGGTCAAATTCTAAACAGTAGAAGGAAAAAAATACTGCATTGATATCAAGAAATCAGACTCAACCATCAAACAATACAAGGGCATATCCCAGCTTGGTACCACACACTCAAAAACAGAATACAAGAATGGATTATGAACAACCAGTCACAACAACCTCCAATCAATCCATTCCTATAATGTAATCAATCTATAAATCGAAACACAGTCCATCCACATTGGATCAGCACAGAACTAAACAATCAGACAATTTTGGGAAGAAAACAGAAAAGACTAAATGATCACTCAACAGAATACAGACACTACAACAAAATTAAAAATCAATCACTCTAATTGAATGCATGGGCTGCAACATTAATAATCACAGTCAAAACAATTATCCATGTACTTTCTCAGCTAGCCGCCAAAGGTCAATCAACATTCTTGTTCATTTTAGCAAAGTCACTACCAGCGATACACCCAACATAGAGGGTAGCACATTTAGGTGTAGAGTATCTCCAGATAATAATGGGTCCCTAAAGTATTTAGCATATAAAATTTCACAGATCACTTATGTCCTTTTTTGAGGAACAAAATTCATAACT
>CAJVPT010006597.1:0-10883 GCA_910592055.1 Acaulospora colombiana
TATTGCTCTTGGGTTTTTGATATCCTCTTGAGTCTTGCAAAATTTGAGTTTTAACTGGTTTACTAGTTGAAATTACTATATTGCCAGGTTTCTTATAATATCTAGAAAGGTGTAAATCTGCATTGGCCTGGTTGGAAGCTAGGAGAGTTGATGTTAGGTCTCTTGGCCTTACTATGATTCAGATTTATTTTTTGTTTTTCCTTTTCTGCAAAAGTTGATAGATAAAGTACTAATGTTGTTATGATGTACTCTTTTCCTGATGGCTTATTTCTAGAGTTTTATGTATTGCTCCAAGTGGGGTGATATAGTTGTATTTCTCTTTACTATGTTTGCCAAGCTTGGATTGTATTATCCTTTTTCTCTAACCAATTACCTAAAAAGGAAATTTTTAGGAAAATAGTGGATCAGTGGAAAGAGTTTTTTTTTCAATCTATAGTAACTGTATACTTTATTAAATATTTATAAACTATATTTAGATATATATTATTTAGATTAAATCTTTTTTATTAAATTATTTATTTTAATTATTGTGATTTGTGATTTTAAATAAAATATAATTTTAAAAATAATTTGGTGCTTTATCAATAACTCAAGTAAAGATTTTTTCAATTATTAATATTATGGTTTATAAATTATTGCTATAAATTATTATTTAAGTTTTAACAAAAAGTAAAATTAAATTATTTTATATTATTTTTAATTTATTACAATAAGGTTTTTAAAAAAAAAATTTTTTTATTATTTTATACAAATTTTATCTTCTTAAAAATTATCAAAATAAATAAAATATATTTTTTTAATTTTATTTTTTTATTAAAAATTTTTTATTTAATAAATTTTCTATTTCTATAATTTTACATTTCTTTTTTAAAATAAATAAAAAAATTTTTATAGCTTAAAAATTAATTATTTTATTTTATTTTTAATTTTTTTTTTATAATTTATATTTTTTAAATCTTTTTTTATTAAATTATTATGTATTAAATTTATATAAAATTCAAAATAATTTATTTATTATTTAAAACTTGATCTATTATTTTAAAACTTTAATTATTTAATTTATTGATATTAAATTTATTGTTTATATTTATTAAAAATTATTTTTCTTATAATTTTTTTTATTTTATTTTTTTTTATTACAAATAGGTATTAAATATAAGTTTTATTAGAAATTTAATTTATTAACCTAACATTAATAGTCTTTACAATATAAATTAACTACAGTATATTCTAATATGATTTTCCTAATTTTATCAATTAATAGTTCTAAACTATATTTATTATATTAGAATCAAATGACTAATGTTCACTAAAAAACAATGCTATTATTATAAATGAAAATATTAATTTGTTAATTAACTTATTCAAATTTTTAAACATTTCAATTATAAATGTTAAAATAAAGTCATTGTTTGTAAGGTTATATTTTTAAATCGAGTTAGATATAACTTTAAAAATTTTTTATTTAATACCTGATACTAGTAAGCTATTGATTGTATCAAATTATTGTTTTCAAATTTTGTGAATAATTTTCAAGGTTGTATTTATAAGTTGAATTTGTAATAATTTGTTTATTAATAAGTTTAAGTAAATGTTTAGTTTGCACAGGGCAATATGTACTATGGTATCACATATAATTAAGCTTGTAATTAATTTTTTAGTTATATCTAATTATATTTTCTCATTATGTTTATTATATTGATCTTTTAAAATTTTATTGAGTTTTATCATTTTATTTTGAAATGTTAGTTTGTTTTCAATACAATTAAAGATATGTACTTAATCATCTTTTATATAGTTACACTTTAAGTATTTTTTATTAGGATATACTATTGGATATCTCATGTATAACTTGACTCTTGTTGGCAATAAATTAAATAAAAGTTTTGTTTTGAATATTTCAAAAGTTTTGAATTTGTATTTGTTATTTTTCCAGTATTCTTTGTTAGGTTCTTTGTTTAACTGAAATGTTTATATATTATTAGGTTTATGTTAACAATTTTGACTTTTATTTATAACAAATATTTTTGTATAATAATTTATGAATTTAACCCAGTAAATAGAATTTGACCAATCATTTGATTAATTTATAATGATGTATTGAAGTTTTTTGACTCAAAAACTAGAGTAGTATTATATTTTTGGATATTATTTTTTATCAATATAATATTTATTTTATTAAATATTAGGTTTATTTGTTTAAGATTGGCTAAATATCTATAATACTTGATAATATAGCTATATTGTATTTTAACCTTTCTGTTAATATATAATGACTTGTCATCTTTTGATATTTGTTTTAAATAGTAATTTACCTTACTTGAGTTGTGTATTTTTTTAAGGATCTCAATAAGGATTGACTAGAATTTGTAATATGAATTTGACTTATATTAATTTAAGACTAGGTTATTATTGTATTTGACTTTGAATCCTCTTGATACTTGTATTATCACAATATTATCTATTTTGATATTTGACACATGCTCTGATCTTAATTGTAAGACTATAATAGGATTACAATTAAGTTTCTATAGTATTTGAACTTATATCTTGTCAAGATTATTAAAAAAGTAATATAAGTTTAATACTTTTTTGTATCAGATAGAGTTAACTTTTTCTACTGATTTTATAATTATGTAGGGTTAAATATAACAGGAGTACTTTGAAAGTACTTTAGTTTTAGTATTTAAGATATAATAAAAGTCTTTTATTATTGAGCAATTCAAATAATTTTTCCTAGTTTTTATAAAATCCAAGATTTGTATTCAATGAACTATTCAAAAGAAAGATTTCAAGTTGGATAATAATAGTCTATTGTCAATTGTTACTATCACATATTTGTTGTTTAAATTAAGATATCACTTTAAATATATTCTAGATTAATATAATCTATTTTTGTGTAAAATTCATCCTATGTATTTAATTCTATTTTTTCAAATCTTGTTATATCTCTAATTGTTTTTATATTATATCTGGATAGATATAAAGTTTCTTTTTTTTTTAATTAAGTAATATGCTCTATTAAGAGATAGTCATTTATTATTATGAATGGGTAGGATTAAGGGTATATATCGATTTGATACTTTTTGGCTATCTTGACCACTTCTACTAACCAATTATTTTTAAAGTAATATAGTTAATGATGGGTCCTTAAAATATTTAGCATATAAAATTTTGCAGATCACTTATGTCCTTTTTTGAGGGACAAAATTTATGACTCTTCACTTTAATAGGGACAAAAGTTAGGAAATGTTATAAATCAATGATTTAGATAATAGAAAACAATTGTAGATAGTTTTTTTATAGTTATTATTTTAAAAATTTTAATGTTTCCTAGTAAAGGACATTTGACTTATGTCCCTGCTTCTCCCTTTAGGGACCTATTTTTAAATATAGTTGACATAAAGGATATATTTAGATGGCTATACTAAACTAAAGAGATTCTATTTCTTGTTTAGTATATGATAAGGTTTTTTGTTTACCAGTCCTGTTATTAGTAGTTTTATCAAGATTAGGGATTTTCAATCTTGTAATAAACTGCAATTTAATCCGACTTGTAAAAAGTATACTTTGTTGAAAATGATATATTTTACTTTCAGTTTAGACTTTAAGTTTTTATTGAACAATGATTGTAAAGAAGTTAAATCTTGTTTTGTCAATAGATTAATCTGTAATACATAATTTAATTGGACCAGGACAATCTATTTGGAGACTTGTTTTGTGATCAATCTATTCTATGCTTTTGATTGAAGATTGCATTAATAAAGTCTTTTATTTTATCATGAGTTTGTATTTTGTAATTATATCTAAGGATTTGCTTGACAAGTAAATTCCAAGACATTTTATTTTATTTTTTTTTTGAGTACCCGTAGCCAGGCTAGATCATCAGTTTATTAATCAATTGAAAACAAAAGTACATTTTTATTTAAGCAGCATGATATATATTACAGCTAAACTATTATTATAAGCTAACTAACTCATTATAAGCATAAAGTCTCTAAGTTTGGCCTTGAGGATAATATTTTACTCTGCAGTGTCTTTGGGCAAAGATTTTCCTAGTTTACTGCATCATTGCCAGCAGGTTGTTACTACGATATGTTTGACCAAGCCATTGAAATACAGGAAACTACAAAAGGATGGGTTGAAAAAAGGGGTAGAGGAATGTCTAAAAATATCTAAGTAGACAACAAGAAAATGAAAGAGTAAAATTGAAAAAATATTTTCAGCTTTCTCCAAAGACCTGCTTCTCAAGATTTCTTTTTAATAAGAAATGCTCAATTGGGATATCCTTTCTTTTCTTGACCATCTGAGAAACTTATCCATTCTTGATCTTGGTTTTTTTCTTGTATACTATTTGAGGAGATTTATCATATAGTAAAAGCCTTTACTTCCAAGACACACTTGATCTCAACTTTCTTTGGACAGTTATTTTTTATCTACCAGTGATAGAGAGATGACTTATAATGGACTCCAGGTTCTTATGTAACCTAATAAGAACTAGGCTATATTGTTTCAGTGTAATACCTTCTAATAGTCATACCTAATTAAAGGAATTTTATTGATATACCTCTTCTATTATTCAAAAGGTCAGATTACTCAATAATTCTTTTGCCTTGTAATGGTGGAAGGGTAACAATAGTGGTAAGAATCCTCGTCGATTGCGATATTCTTCAATAACTTCTGAGAAAATACATTCTCAACTGTAACCAAAGGGTTGGAGCTTAGCATGGACTAGAGACCATTTGGTCTTATTACCTGACCGGAATAAAAAGGAGACCTTGGTCTTGAACTTTGCCTGATCAGGATGATAGAAGAGAAAGACCTTAGCTTGAACAAATAGCAGCTTTTTCACCACCTGAAGACTTGTTGCTTGTACCTTATTGATCTCATGGTACTTGATTTGTAGGTTAATCCAATTGGAGGAATAGGGTGGACAGGGGGTATCAATCAACTCTTTCTATCACCAATGACATCATTAGAACATGTGAGGTGACCAATAGGAGCTTGTTTACATTCAGTTACTAATATGTTTCATGTCAACCAATTAGATACCAGGTGTTATTGTACTGCCAGAAATTTAGGGTCAAACTGAAATAGGCAAAATCCTCCAAGAAAACCATAAAAAATGATAGATACTTTAAGAGAGTACAAGACAGTATGTGAAAAGGTGGATAATAAGCCTTTCTCTGCCAACAAAATCTCTATTTCTTGTTACTTCTAGCTCTATAAAGTGACACTTCATTTGTTAATCCTTTTACTTCCTAGAACCTTCTTGCCCTTAGTAAGTAAAATGCATACTTGAGTCTTTTCAGGCCACTAGAGGTTCAAGTTTTTATTTAAAAAAGTTTATAAACAAGTAAGGGAGGGTAAAGAAGATATATGAGGACAAGCTTCAAGTTGTTTTAATAAAAATGTAAAGACTTTATTAATAAAGAAGTATAAAACTTCTTGTGAAATTCTTTTTTGTGTGTGGTCAGAGAATCAGCAGAAAGAGTTTTAGAGTTTTTTTTTAATTCCAAGATATTTTATCATTTTATTGATTGAATTAAAGAGTATAATTATATCTTCTACATATAGGTTCTGTTTTTTCTTATCACTTTTGTATAAATGATTGGTGATTAATTTAGTTTTAGACTTGTTATATGTTATGTAATTCATATTTAAAAATGATATAAAAATATCAGTTGCTTTCTATAATATAAATATACTATTAGTCTGGATTGTGATATTATCTATATATACAAAAATGTTGTTATTTTGGAATAGTGCATATTGTATACAAGAGTTGACTGGATTATAGAAAATGATCTATAATAATAAGACAATTATCTCACCTTGATCTATATTTTGAAACACTTCTATTGCTTGAGTCAGGTGATAATGAGTAATGAATTGGAAAGCTCAATTCTATAATAAATTGAAATAATATTAACAAATTTTATTAATAGCTTTATTCTTCTTATTTCTGCTTTCAGACTATCCAGATTGATTGAATTATAGGTCTTTAATACTATATATCAAATAATATTAACCAATATTTTTTGTTCAAATTGGAATAAATATCAATAAAAGATTTTATTATAGCAATAGATTTCATTGTGCTTTTATTCTTCATTCCTGCATAATTTGAAGGTGACAGAATGTTATTTTCTATTAATATCTTTAAAGCCTGTTATTAAGAATTTTTATAAAAATTTTTTGACCAGTTTCAATTAAAGCAATAGACCAGATGTCATTCAAGTTATGAAACTAAATTAGTTTTTTCAGAAGAAGGGTAATAATAAATTGTTTCCATTGTTTTGGAGGATTTTTGATATTTAAAATTTTATTAAAAATATTCTTGAATGTCTTTGTTGCTATAAATCTTATGTATTATTAGACCTTATATAGAATTTTGCTTAGATCAAGTACTTTGTTGTATAAAAATGAAACCATAGATTCCTTGATTTTATTTATATTAATGCTTTATAAGATACTTTGCTATATACTATCATTTATCTGTTTAATTAGTTGATACTTTATTATCCATTAATCATTAATTGTAAATGGTTTAAGTATCAATGTTTTTTTGTAATGGTTTGTGATAATATCAATAAAGTGTCAAATAGTTCTAAAGCTGAGTTTTATTATATAATATTAATAAATCTAATGAGAGTTTGAGTTCATTCAATGCAAATTTAATATATTTTTTTGGAAATTGTCAGAAATTAATATAATTTTCTTTAACTCTTTTTTGAATTCTATTCTTGACTAATGAAACTGTTTATATTTGCTTTTCTTTTAACAATATTTTGAATAGTTTTTATAAGAAAGCCAGAAAAGAAGAAAATCCTATTATTCTGTTATAAAACTTTGCAGTTTCTTTACTTAATTGTATATTTATTCTATTTGTTACTAACATTTTTAGGACTAGTTTAATTTGTTTTATAGCTTTTTTCAGTTTTGGGAATAATTTTGCTTTAATGTGAGTTACCTTTTCTTATCAAAATATTATTATCTAGGACTATCTTGATTGTTTCTATAAAGATAGTCACTTTGGATTAGGGTTAGCTTAGAGTTGAAGAGAGATATTTTCTTGTAAGAAAGTTTTTTGTTCTGATATAGCTTTATTAAATTGATATACTGTATTTTAATGATATATAATTCCGTTAAGTTTATATTCAAATTATTGAACCATTATTTTGATTTGTTTATAATTTGTTATGATAGCTTCTAATATGTTTACTGTATAACTGAGTATCTTGCTTACTAGGTTTGGTATAATGCAAACCTGATCAATCCTTGAGATACTTGTACTAGTATAATATATGAACAATTCAGTTTTAACTGTGATCTTAGCTATATCCATAAAGTTGTGTAGGTAATTATAGATTTTTTTTTCTATTGTTTATTGAAGCATTTATTGCTGGTTATTTATAAAAATATATATTAAAATCTCCTATTATAATTATTTCTTTTTTCTTATTATTTTTTAGAAATTGTAAAAGTATCAATATTATAGTATTTTTGTTTCAATCATTATATGAAAAATAAAATGCTATTATTATTATGTCTATTTTAGGTGACAAAAAACTCTTTCCCGAGATCCTTTTTTTCTTAAAAAATTTTTTTTTTTTTAGTAATTTTGTGAAAAAAGAAAGAAAGATAAGATGTAACAAATGTAGTATAAAACTTAAAGAAAAGAAAATATTTATCAATTTAGGAGTAATAAAAGAGTTATACTACATATATAAAAAGTATTGGATAATACATCCAAAAGAAAAAATCGAATTCTCTATAAGATGTTTATCAGCATGACACAGATATAGATATACTGTAAACAGATAAACAAGGTATATTATATTAACAAAACCTTTGAAAATTATATAAAGGATCATGAGAAAATTAAGAAAAAATTACTAAATAATTCAAGGTAACTTATAATAATCTACTTCCAAAATTTGATAATGAAATCCAAATTAATCTAACAATTTTAAAACACTCAGAAAAAAATAATACATATAATAAATATGAGATGATTATCTTAAATAAAGTATTTAAATACACTGAACAAATAATTGATGAAGAATTTAATGAATTTATTGAAATATTTAAATAATTCAAGGAGTTATTAGAAGAAAGGGATTAATCATATCTGAGTATATGATAAATAATATAAAAAAAGGACAGAAAATTCAATTTAAACAAAAAATTAATAAAATTATATAGCAAAAGAAAAATAGATCAAGGGCATTATCAGATATAATAATGAATCTAACAATATAAAAGTGAACCTATATATGAGTATCAAAAAAAAAGAAATATACTCTAATAATTGTGATAAATAATGTATTTAAAAACCAGTCAATAAGTAAATATAAAGAAATAGACCAAGAATAATATAATAAATCAAAAAATTACTAAAGAAAAGGAAAATAATAAACAAATAAAATATTTAAATTTTGAAAGAACAGAATTGATATTAAAAAAGATATCTGTATATAAATCCATTAAAGCAAAATTGGTAAAAATATTTTGTAATGAATTCAAACAAGAAATATCTAAGTATATTGTTAAAATTGATAGATTTAGAAATTTTAAAAACCATAATAAATATAATATTAAAGGAGTAACATTTATAAAAACAATTCAGAAGGAATTGACAGAAATAATACTAACTATTGAAAAGGAAGGGGAAATAATTAATATAATAGAAAACCTATTACTTGATGAATATAATAAACTGATAGTAGAAATGAGTGTAAAAGGTATACCTTAAGAAAAATAAATAAAAATATGATTAATTAGGAAAACACAATTAGAGAAAAGAAAATATTTAAAATACAAGATAATGATTAATTAATCAGAATTATTGAAACCTTAAAAAAAATTTCTCAGGAAAGATTAAAAAATTTAAGAATAAAGCATATGATGATAAAATATATCAAAGAAATAGAAGTTATTGTAGAAAAGGAAAATAATTTTTTAGAAATAATTATTGGAAAATTAGGGGAATCATATATTACTTAAGAAAGATTAATTGATTTTATATATATTCAAGTATATTTAGACAAAAAACAATGTGATCAACTAATGAAATGAATAATGAAGAATAGAAAAACCAAGGTATAAATAGAAAGAAGATTAAGATATGTTAAAAAATATCTTATAAAAATAATCCAAAAAAAAGAAGAATCAAGTATTAGAAAACACCCGAGAGAAAACAAAGAATTTGTTACAATAAGAATACAAAAACAATTTAATGAATAAGCCATACTAGAATTAAAAAAAAGTACTGGAAAAACTATATATAAAATCTTATTAAATAAAGAAAATTAAATTTGAGTTGTTAAATTTGAAAAAAAACATTCAAAATACATCAATAAGAGATTTACACATGCATTCTTAATAAAAACATAGGAGGAATATTGTAAAAATGAAATAAAAAAGAAAATTTTTGAAGTAATAACTGAAATATTTAAAAACAATAGCTTAAGAATAAACCTAGGTACTATAGAAACTAATAATATTGAATTAATTAAGTATATAAGCAATATAAATTAAGAAAAAGAATATTAAAAAACAGTAAAAATGAGAAAATCCATTAGAGATAATACTGAAAGACAACATTTTGAATCAGATATTCACACTAAAATTATATTGACAATTGAAGAAGACAATGAAAAAAGATATATCCTAAGAATAATGGAAGAAAAATTAAATATTTAAAGATAATTTCTGAAGAACAAACAAACACTCTTATGGAAAAAGTTAATAGTGATATATATCTCTTTGATTATATGAACAGAAAATATATTATACTATGAAAAGTATAAGGATAGATAGGTGTAAAAAAGAATTGAAGGGCAATTGTAAAAATTCAAAAGATATTGACATAAAATATATGAAAATTATAAATAAACAAGAAATTTGAAAAGAAAATAACTATCTGTAGTAGTGATCTGCAGACAATGATATTAGAAGTTGGAAGGGTATTTACCTGAACTCCTAATGGAGTAATAAATTATTCCCGAAGTTGCACTTAAAAAGCTAAAACAACCAAGACGAGTAAGTTAGTTAAAGAATTAGTTTTAACACCTCATGTTATATGTACAGTTTACAAATGTTTAATAAAGTATATGTAACTAACCTGACAGAGGGCAAAAAAAAAAAAAAATTGAAAAGGGAATAATTTTTTAAAAAACAAAAAATAATTGAGAAAATTTCAGAAATACTTAAATATACTAAAGAACTTGAAACTATTGAATTTGAACTCTTATTGAAATATGATGAGAAGTTGAGAGAATTAATTAGTAGGGCAAAAAAGTAGATTATAAATAATATAACTTTTTTTGACTTCCTAAATTCAAAGATGAAGTTGAATCCTATTTTTAAAATCTATTATAAAAATCTAATATATAGAAATATTATAATTAACAATTATGTAAAAGTAAAGATTGAAAGGAACAGCACCCAGGATAAATTAACAATAGAATTATTATTAACAAAATACCTAGATAACAATTGGATTGTGTTGAAATTTTTTAAAAGTTAAAAACTGCAATATAGGGTACTATTAGATCTTATATGGATAGATAAGAGATTCTTTGAAGCACTTTTACTATATACAATATGTAACAAAATTTTTTGGAATTTTTTAAAATGCATATTTTTATTTATAAATTAATAAAGAATTATTCAAATTATTTAAAACCTTATAATATATTTTTTAAAGTATAAATATAAAAAAATATAAAAAAAATAGTAAAATTATTATGTAATTTATTTATTAATTTTAATTTTAAATTTATTAACAAAAAATTTTACATATAAAAAAAAAATTATAAAATTTTTTTTAAAAAATAAATTTTAAAAAATTTATTAAATTATTTTATATAAAAATC
>CAJVPT010006598.1:0-10877 GCA_910592055.1 Acaulospora colombiana
GGGTTGGAGTATAGTTTTTGAAACTTTTTTTTTTGTTTTTTTTTTGGTTTTTTTTTTTCGTTTTTTTTTTTGTTTTTTTTTTTTTTGTTTTTTTTTTTTTTTTTTTTTTTTTTTTTTTTTTTTTTTTTTTTTACAATAATCTTATTGTTTGTGTACAGACGAGAGAGTTGGCGGTTGCCAAGTCACGGATAATCGTTTATAATGTGATTCTGTTGGGTGATGATGGGTGGTGGGTGGGTGAAGGGTAATGTTTTGCAAGGGAAATTAAAAATTCCAAAAAAATTTTTTATGAAGGTGTGTCGTGTTTGTGGAGGAAGTTTCCTTAAACGTGAGTTGTCGACCTTTCGGTATCACAATCATACAGCATATGAAAGATGAGCTTTTCGGATCGTATGACGCGTGTGTACTATTTTTTTTTTTTTTTTTTTTTTCGGGGGGTGATTTGTTTGTTGATTACTTGATACATTCCTCGAATTGCTATCAATGTAATAGGTGGTACAATAAATAGAATATACCGTGACACCCTTTTTCGCTTTTTCGTGCTCCATTTCGGTCCATCGTGCTAGTCCTTTTTATTCTTTTCTTTGTTAACGCGCGTTCAGCCTGAAATTACGTACGCCAATAAATATTTATCTTTAATTAAAGGATTAGCACAGGCAGTTTTACCTTCCGAAAGAAATTCATTAAAGGACTCATTCATTCAAGTGTTGCGTGAAATAGGAGAATTACACCTTTCTCACCTTTGACTAGTTCATCGTCCGTGCGAACTCACACACACACACACACACACACACAAAAAAAAAAAAATCGGTTTTCCAAATAAAAACAAAATTTTGTTATTTATTTACCCCATGTTGCCATTAAGCGGTGACCAACCAAACGGCCGAATAATGTATTAAAGAATATTTGCTCGAATATCAATGCTTAATTTATCTTAACGGTTAAAAAAAAAAATATGGTTGGGTGATTGCCCCGGGTGGCTTAAGGTGGTTTAATTCTCCATCTCGGATGAACACGCATGTTTTGTAATTCGGCAGACCTCCCTCACCGCTAGAAATTCTACGTGCCGCTCGCCAAACGCACACTTTGGGAAAAGGAGGGCCTCGAATATACTGCAAAAAGAAACGTTGTTCCACCTCGTACCGCTTACCAAATCCGACTCGGAATGGAACGGCATTGCGTCATTAGTTTGATATCATTTAATTGGCATCTTGTGATAGGTAACATACGGTTCCCTTCACCTCACATATCCTGTTTCTTGTCACGTTTGGTAGTTTGCCATGCATCATGGAGTCATCTGTTCTTCGAATCCTTTGCCTTTAAGGAACAACCATTTTCTTGATGAACAATCGCAAGATTGATTGATTGATTAAAATAATCATGCAATGAAATTATGTCATTCTATAATCAAAAAGGTACGTCCACTCATTTTCTTTCTCCTTTTTTTTCTATTGCATCGTGAATTTATAATTCATCTTTTTGTCGTCTTGTACACAGTTCCTCGTTAATACGGCGTATAAATTTCAAAAGTCTCAATACACCGTTAATTACAGTTTAATATTTCAAATCATCACAATGCGACCTACAAGATGATGTATAAAAAGTTTCGTGGATCGAAAATTAATCGATGCGCGGTCACCTATTTCATTCATATGATTTGACTATCCAGAGTGCCTAAACTTTTTAGTAAACGCGCGTGATGAATCAGCAGCATTGTGTTTTGCAAAGATCGTTACACGATGATCAACTCGATATCCGAGTTCGGCCGTGAAAAGTAAAGGTCAAACTCAAAACGGAGATGTCTCCGCAAGCAAGTTGAACCGAGACCACTTGAGGAATGAGGTGTCAACGTCGCCACACAAGATAAACAAACCGGTTGCTTCAAACCAAAATCTTGACAGCCTGTAAACATATTGAAGAAGGAAGAGGACCTTTGAATGGAGGTTGCGCGCATGGTTGAAACTTTCAGGTCGTGTTAAAATTTCTGCCTGAAGATATCGTGCGAACGGTCTAAACGAAAAAAAAAAAAAAAAAAAAAACACACACGGCTCCATCGTGGTTATTATTATGTATCACGAGCATCGCGCGACCACACCCTCCTCCACCTTTACAGTACCGTTAATTATCTTCTTGCAAGCTCAAGTCTTAAATCAAATGACTAAAGGAAAGGGGGCCAATCCTGGGCAGTTTCCAATTTAATTGGTTGACCGCTGGTGTAACTCTACTTAACATCCATTCCACGCGTTCTACGCGTCGACAATTTCCTGTTTCATCGACATTTCGTTGGATGTTTTTTTTTTTTTTCCTACCTTGGTCGTGAAATAAGAGCGATTTCACCAATCGCAAGGGGGCGGAAGATCTCTCTTCACTCGATTCGTTCTCGCTGCACTCAACCACGGTATGTACTGTCGAACATGTGAAAACGTTGTTCTGTGTGTACTCACAGTATTTATTTATTTATTTCTACCGATCGGAGATTTGTCATTTACGGTCGGCACTTCATAAATAACTCGCCGCGCACTTAAAAAATCTTGTCGAGGACTCGGAACGAGTCTCCATCAAAATGGTGAATGAATAGAAATCCAACTAACGTTTTCAATGCATCACACAATATGTTAACTCATCGTTCTCGCACTTCTGTTTTGCTCCCATCAACCTTTCCTCAAATCACATCTAGGGTCTTTCTTTTCTCGAAAAAATCGTATTCACGGTTTTTCTCGAAAATCAAATCTATTGCCCATGGCACTCGGAGTGAAGTAACGAGCGTGCTTGTTTCGGAGAACCACTCGCGTGTTACCGGGCGGGGAGAGAAACGAGCGACCCTTCACTTACGAGAAATCATGACTATTAACCATGAGACACCCTTGAATGGATGGTCACAATAGTCGTCAGCGACCAATAAGAAGAGTCGAGGAATTTCTGGCCGATCTACTCTGAAAAACAGGGAAGATCGCCTCGGACGAGTCAATAAAGGATGCTCGGAAGATTCGACCATCCGTGATCTGCAAGTGAAGGGACAAGTTGATATTTCTTTTCGCAAGCAAGCAAGCAAAGGTGTCTATGTTTACTCGGAATGCGGGGGGGGGAGTGACCTAACTTGACAGATGGAAATCATCGTATGAAAGGTTTAGGTTCTCGTAAGGTTGTATGCCACGAACATCATTTTTGAGTACTATTTAGGTAAGTCGGATTATGCTTTGCAGACAATATCATGTGCATTCATTGATAATATGATCATATTGTTCAGGTCATTGCGGAAAAAGAGAGACGAGATAAAAATGAACAAGCGATGTTTTACAGCCCAATGAAGATGTGGACTTGAAACAAAGCCGTGACGATTTAATGATAAATCACGTACGGTAGCATTTTAATTTCATCTATTAAAAAAACTGTTTTTCTCACACCAGAGTGAGTTCCAATTTCTAACAATTTAAACATGCGATGTGTGCAATAATGGTTTGGGTGTACGCAATTGACGCAATTGACGCAATTGATGAATCCGTTTGATACATTCGTATATAATTTTTTTCCTTGTGATGAGCCATGTGACTATTACGCAAAGTAATACGCGCGTGTGTTGAATAATTATTTGAAATCTCGAGTGGACACAACTCTCAAAGGACATTTGAATTGTTCATTGATTAAGGCATAATGATTTGGCATTATTGTCAAAGAAGTGAGATGAACCGTGAATGTAAAAAATTAACTTAATAATAAAAAAGATTTAAGAGTAATTTTTTTATTTATACGTGATATTTTTACGTAAAAGTCTATGGGCGATACTTCATGCGGCATGCGAATATTATAGACTATTAAGGAAAAAAATAAGAATAGGAATCATTATAAAATTTATATAAAATTTTATTTTACTATTATTGTGCACATATGAAATTGTGATGGCAAATATACAACAGTATAACCGACCGTACACCACTGTATTCGATTGATTTTCCTTAAAAAATAAAGATATTTAACAATAATAAAACTTTAGAATGAATAATAAAAAAATTTTTAGAATAAGTATTAAGACATAATATATATAAATTTTTATAATTTTTGACACTCCAATTTAATTTATCACGACGGCTATTTTCATAAATTTCGCAAGAACTTTTTTTTTCCACATTGTAATTTGCAGTATACACACTATATCGGATCTGCATGCAAAGTTTGTTGGATGAATACACGAATTCCACGCAATCAACCTGTATAATCACAAAAAAGCTTCATGATCTCATTCTCATGGGAACTTTTGGACCTTAATCCGTATTGTTTATTTCTAATTACATATGCATTGATCCGGGAAATTCGTAATACGTATTTATAATTGCGTTCAAAACTTGACGATAGAAAAATAATTTAACAGCTGTGCATAGTTTCATAGAGAATACTAGTTTTAGGGGTGATACAAGATACAGTATTTGAAGTCAGCGACCAAGAAAAACAAACAACAAACAATTAGTAATAGGACACATTCGGGTAATAATAGATGAAGATGAATAAATACTAGAGCACCGCTATGTGAAAATATGTCTGTCAACTGCACAGCAGTGGTTTGGTTATGCATGCCAAAAAAGTGACCATTTGCCTTTGCGTGAAAATGAGAGCTCGATAAAGGTATGAAATACAAATATTTACTTTTCTTATATAATGCGGTAGCAAGGAGATAGACTATATGGGATATTTTTAAGAATGTACGCAAATCAAGGATCAAATGCTCAATAAACAACAATAACAACCTTCGTGTTCATTTGAGATGAGGAGATAACCACCACATTCCTGATAAATTCCAGGTGTACTTGATTAGTGCGATCCATATGATGATATTATGTAACGGGATGCTTGTTGTAACACTCTCTCACCGCTGTACCATTCCATCCGCCGCATACAACACCGTTCTTGCGTGCTTCTCAATTGCTAACCTTAATTTTTATAGTCGGTATTTTTTCGATGTGACAATCAAAGGAATCTCACAAGTCACCAAACCCCCCCCCCCAATTGTGGTGTTGATAGAACATCCAAAATCAAGTTTTACAACAAAACGTGATCTTCTCGATCGGTGATGATACGCATTTAGCTTGGTCGGTTTACTATTATGCGTGGGCGAACGGCGAATAGCTCCTGTTTCACTTGATCAACGCCTTTTTCACTTAAATCAATGCGGACGTACCTATCGCATCGAGTTCATTTTTCAACGAGAGTAGAGGTAAGGGCACACAATCTTTGCGTGCGTGAGCGGTCGTTGCTCATCATAGTCGGAAGTGTTACATGTGTGTATGGTCATATAAGGTCTGCGGACAGTTATACCATTATGGTTAAAGTTTGAATCATTATGCGATAGTTTGATCAAGAGCGGAACTTATCGGACCATATGACTTTTACTTTTTGTGCTAGAAATTTGACAAATTAATTTGTTATCTACTAGATAACCCCGACATCTCAGATAATCGGTATCGTGATCTTAACAAATGTTATCATATATGAAAGACCTGCATGTTTATTAATAAAATTCTTGAAACCTTTTAATTTTAATTTAATGACGTAATTAATATCAATCATACAATACTGTATACCGAATGTCAAAATAATGATAATAAATATTGCAATAAACAGTAATAATTGAAATAATGTGATAAGATTTCGATTTTATCATCTTTTTATTCTTTCTTTAATATACTATATATTCTTTTCTTAACCTAAATATATCTTTTTTTTTTTTTTTTTTTATAATATATTAAAAATTTTTATTTTATGATTAAAGTGATACTTTATAATTTCTTATGCAATTTATGAGTTTTATTTATCACCTACAAAATAAAAATTTATCATAAATCTGATTAATCAAAAAACTCTTGTCTTTATTTATCTTAAAGAAGATATAAAAAATATTATCTAAATTTTTTATTTTATTGTATTTATTAATTATAAATTTATCAAATTTAAATTAAAAAATTTTTGGGTTTCAATAAAATCTTTAATGTTAATCTTAATAAAACATTATTACCATATTAAACAATTGTTATAAAATTTTCATTTAAATCTAATACTTATTATTCTATTAAGGAATTTTTTTATCCGATTCACTTAACTAAATAATTCAACATTTTATTAAATTTATCAATTGTTTGTATTTTAACCTTTTCAAACTTTTGATACTATTCTATAAGAATCTATTAATTGTTTTAATTTAATTTTTTTATAAATATATTAATTATCATATTAATTAATATTATTTTTTTTTAAACCTGTGATCAGATCAGCATTATGTATTTATTATTATTAAAAAAAATCAATATTGATATATTGGGCAATTATATCAAGACTAAACTAAATTTTATGTTGACTCACTCATTAACAACTTTTAATTCTTAAATGAATTTCAACCTCTAAATGTAACCTTGAGAACAATAATTCATTTTAGAATAAATTTTGAATAAAAACCCTTATAACATATTTATCATTATCTGCAAGTTATCATTACCTATTATTCTTCAAGAAACTGATTTCAAAAAATTACAATAAGGAAAAAGAAAAATAAAAAGAAGAAAAAATATTTAAAAATATATAAATGTGTGTACATAAAAAGAAAAGAAAAAAAATAAAATAAAAGTGTTTCATGTTCTCTAAAAGATCTCTACTAGAAATCTCCTCTCATTAAAAATCAACTCTTCTAAAATATTTTTCTTCTTCTTAATCATCTGAAAAACTTATTCATTATGATCTTGATTATTTTTTGTAATCATCTGAGATACTTATTGACTACTCGAATCTAGTATCTTACTTTTTACTTCTTTTCTTTCAATATTAATTTTGTATCTATCCATATCAAGTTATAACTTATAATAAATCCCAAGTTTTTATATGATCTTTCAGTTATATTGTATGATTATTGATATCTTCTAATAATCATATCTAATTAAAAAAATTTTGTTGCTGAGTATCTTCTATTATTCAAAAAATCAGATTTCTCAACAATCTTTTTGCTTTGCAATAGTAGGAGAGTATTACAAAGTAGTAAAAATCTTTGTTGATTATAATATTATTATACAAAATTTGAAAAATTACATTTTCAATTTTAAAAAAGAATAATAGCTTACAATTCTTTACTTTTTAGTCTTATTTCCTGACTAAAATAAAGAAATAATCTTCTTTATACACTTTGCTTAACCAGAATGATAAAAAATAAAAGACCTCAACTTGAACAAATAATCATTTTTTCACACCTAAAAAATTTAATACCTATTCTAATGGTCTTATGATTTCTTTGCTTCAATTACACTTCATTTGAAGAAGTAGAGGATTTTATACTAATAAATTCTCTTTCTTTTACTAATAATATTATCAAAATATATTGTATATGCATGGTTGGTAAAATCTTATTTATATTTTGCTACCAATATATTTTATGTTAAACAATCAAAAGCCAGGTGATATTGTACTATTAGAAATTTAGAGTCAAGCTAGTAAAAATAAAATTTTCTAAAAAAATTATGAAAAACTATAAATACTCTAAAAGAGTAAAATGCAGTATATAATAATGTGAATAATAAGCCTTTCCTTGCCTAGAAAATCTCTATCTCCATGTTACTTTTAGCTCTTCAAGATAATACTCCACTAGTTGATCCTTTTACTTTCTAAAGCCTTCTTATCTTTAGTAGTGAAAGTATGTGCTTAAGTCTATTTATATTATCAAAAGCTCAAGTTTTTGTTCAAATGTGTTTATAAATAAATAAGAAAGAATAGTAATAACTTTTAAAAATAAGCTTTAAGTTGTTTTTACGGAAAATAAAAAGACTTTATTAGTCAAGAAGTATTAAAACTTTTTGCAAATGTCTTTTTTATGTGTGATCAGAGAATCAACAAAAAAAGTTTTTAAAAAGAGTTTATAATTATTATTATTATTTTTTTTTTTTAAATTCTAAGTCAGGCTAGATATGTGTACTTTATTAAATGTTTGTATACTATACATTATTGAATGTTTCACTAAAGCTAAATCTCTATCTAACTCACTTATCTCAGAAGTAATTTATCACTTCATTAATAGTTCAGGTATAAATCCTTCCAACTGCCAACTTCATTGCCTACAGGTCACTACTGCAGATCACTCTTTGATGTTCTGACCAGGCTTAGAATCCCAACCACTTCATTCCATATTTCACTTCTTTTATAAGAATCTTCTTGAGACTTTTATCTTCTAGTTTTCCTTTTTCCGGTAGTAATTCTTTTCTTGATAAGGGCATAATTTCCTGGCCTGAAAGAATTGAAAATCTTCTTGTCTTGTATTTTTTACTGCTCCCCTGAGTTTACTTCTATTCAATAATCTTTTCACATCTTGTGTCCAAATTCTTTTTCGAATTTGATTGCAAACTCTTTTTTACATCTTTATTATCTATTTTTTAGCTTCTTTTCCTATGCATTTATCATGACATTTTAGGTCTGCCATTTTTAAAATGAGGTTCTTTCTTATGAGGCCAGTACAAAGTTTAGAGTATCTTAACTAGTTGTAAAGGTCTGATCCACTAGTCTAGAAATCCATTTGTCAAACTCTCCTAGTTCTTTCTGATCATCGATATTTTGTCTATTACTTTTTTTCTCAGCTTTCTTTCTTCTTTCTCATAAAAACTATTTAAAGCTTTTGAGAGTTCCATCTATTTCTTTATTCCATGCTTCTTGAAGTTGATTCTTATAGGCTGGACATTCTAACAAGTGTTTTATTGTTTCATCCTATTGGCTACATGCAATACACTTCACTTGCTTATATAGGTTAGGTCTTCTCGTAGCCAATTTACATAATATTGATAGCTCATCATTGATCAGTTTGATGAAAAAACTTTTTTGCTGAGATTTTTTGAAAGATGTATTCCATGTATAACTATCTTTCATTCTTTCCTATACTAGATCCCATGTGTGATCTTGCTGTTCTAAAATCTGATGACTTCATTTTTTCTTGGTTCAGTTTTGCTGAGTCCATTGATAAACAATTGTTTTGCTATTCTTATTTTTGATACATTGCCTAATTGGATCATCTAAAGTCATATTTTGTTACCTGATTTCTATAATGATCTTGTGGAAATTAAGATTTCTTCATTCAATTGGTGAAAGTTTCAGGGCTTTTTTGGTTAAGGCATCTGCTTCTTCATTATAAAGATTATTGGAATGTGTTTTGACTTTGGTAAGTTTTAGGTTTAATGTTTTTTTCTTTGTTAGCTTCACCATTCATATCCATAGAGACAAATTTTTTTCCTTTAGCCATCTCTTGTATGTTTTTTTTGGATCCTTTTTTTCTATCTTTTTCCATTTAATGATACAAGTCTGACTATCTATACAAATCTCAACTGTACTATTAATAGAAATTACTAGAAATATAATTAGGATTGCTACCAACTCAGCCCTTGTAAAAGATAGTCAATTATCTACTCCTGTTTGGAATCTGCTTTCTCTTCCAATATTTTCTATCTGAATTCACGTAGCACCTATTCACATTTCTTCTTTGCCATAATTGATCAATGATCCATCAAAATAAAAGGTTAACTTTTTCTCAGATTCTAGATTGCGTTGAAGTATTTTTATTAATTGATCTAGATATACTTATTTTTTAATATTTTCTCTGATTATAGTTTCTTTTCATGTTTCTATATCCACATGGTCTACTTTGCTATTTTGAGAAAAAGTCTTGAAAGGATACTGATCTCTATAAATTTCTTTTATAAGTATGTTCTCGAGTGTTGCTTTGGGATTAGGGATTTTTAGGTCTCCTGTTCTTCTAGTAAATATTTTTTTATTGAGATAAGATATCAGGTGGATTTCTCCTTTATCTTTTTTTATAATACAACTATTATATTATATTGTTTCTTTTAAGTATCCAAAGCATTTTTGTAATCTTGTCTCCTGGTCATTATTAGAACTGTAATAGATAAATTGTTCCACTATTGCATTATATTCCTCTTTTACTTGTTTTAATTTTCTCCAAATAAACTGATCATTCTTGTTGCTATATACTACCCATAGTTTATATCACTTGTCTTGATTAAAACTTATTTTCAAATATTTTGGTTCCCATTTTATACAATCTTCTTTCCAAGTTATTGTGAATTGCTATACTTGTACTTTTGAGAAGTTTTTGATTATGATCTGATACCACTCTGAAATAGGTCCTTTGTTTGTGTTCTGTATTAGTTGAAGCATTCAGCAATTCCTTATTTCCATACTTTCCTAATCTAATAACTGATCTAAATATATTAATTTATTATTTCTTAAAGATGATATGTCCTTTCTGTATTCTTCTAATATAAGGTATTCTTGAATCAGATTATTTTCTTTACTCCATTCAAATATTTCTTGTTATTTTCAACTATGAAAGATTATTTCTATATCTTTTGCCAATTTAGTTACCTGGAGTGAGAAGTTGCCTTTATCTGATAAGTAGCTTAATGACTTGTAAGTTAGTAAATTAAGTGGTTCCCAATATTTGATTTGTGCTTGCTTGAGTTTGATAATTGTTGTGATCTAAACTGGTCCTAGATCATTTAGCCTATTACATAAATCCATTATTTGACTTTCTTATTATATATCCAGATACTTTTCAAGTTGAGAATCTTTAAATGATAAATTATACTATTTGGTATAGATCTGCATAACATATTTTTATTTTGAAAAGTTTTCTATATACTGCTATCAATATATTGAATATTTTCCAAGACAATATGCTGTGTTGCATTCTAAATTCTATTCTGGATATTAATACTCTATTTAGAATATAGAGGGTCTATGTATCAGTCATTCTATTGCTTTTCAAGGCTCTAATAACTATGTTGACTTCTTTAAGTACATGTTTTTTGCATTCAATTGAGATCTTTTGGTTGCTAGTCCAGATTCCC
>CAJVPT010006599.1:0-10877 GCA_910592055.1 Acaulospora colombiana
CAAACTTAAAAAAGGAGATCTGGAATACTCATTGTACCAAAGTTATAGAATGAAAAAAGAAGCAAAACATTACAGAAGAGAACAAAAGAAATAAGAGGCCCAAGCCCAGACCTGACGAACAGATCGAACAGGACTAAAAAAAACTATTATTACCTTCAGAGGATTCGAACTTGAAGGATATCAAAGAAATAGAAGAAAAGAAATATATGGCGATTATTAAGGATTGGGTTTGTTACAGAATAAAGTGGTTTAGTTTTTAACTGCAGACATAACTTAGAATGATCTATAGTAATGACCTGTAGGCAATGATTTTATTAATTAGAGGATTTATCCAAATTAGTAAAAAAGCGAAATATCATTCCCTAGGTTGCATTTAGAGAAATAGCTTTTCGATAACGAGTGAGTTAGTATGTGAAAGTCACAATAATCTGTAAATACCTAGCATATATACAATAAAGACATGCTATGCTAACCTGACTGCGGGTTAAATAAAAAAAAAAGATATAATTTTTTTATTAGAGGTGACAGTAATTATTATCATGAAATAAATAAAATTTTTTGTACTATCTAGGTTTAAATAGTATTGTTTTACAATAGTATTGAACTCAAAAGCAATATTTAATAATTTGAGAGTACTACTACTACAGTATATTATTAATTTATAGATTATAATTTTTTAAATAATATTGATTATATTATTATTTTTCAATTAGTTATAGTTATGATAAATTTTGATAATATTAATAATTTTAATAAAAATTCTTTCTGCTAATCCTCTGACCATATACAAAAAAAATGGTTGCAAGAAGTTTTTATACTTTTTTGCTAATAAAATCTTAATACTTTCTTTAAAACAACTTGAATTATACCTTCAAGAATCACCTTTACCCTTTTTCTTTTGTTTACAAATCTTTTTACTCAAAAATTTGACTTCTAGTAATCAAGAAAAGTCAAGTAATACCTTTGATATCAATGGCAAGAAAGTTTTCAAAAAAAGAAGAACTGATTGTGAAGTACTTGAAGGTCTATCTAACCTTTGAAGTGAGAAATTTATAAAAGTTTTCTATAGTAAAAAGATTATTTTCTTTCTTTTTGACTGTCTTGGCCCTCTTAGAACTTCTTATTTTCATGGTTTTCTAGGGAATTTTGCCTATCTCAGTTTGACCTTGAATTTTGGATAGCATAAATCCTTATCAAAGGTGATTGGCTGACATGAAACATATTAGTTTTTGAAATATAAACAAATTCCTATTAGTCATATTCACGTGTTCTAATGATATCATTGGGAATTGAAAAAAAAGTTTCTAGAAATGTTTGCTTCCAAAAAGCTCAAGTTCCTTAATGAAGATTTTCATGATACCAAAAGACCAAGTGATAGATAATATGGATTACAAACTCTTGCCTCTTATATAAGTTCCTCAAATAGTGACAAAGCTTTAATAGAAAAAAGCTAAGGTCTAAATGCTTTCTTTGAGATATTCCAATCTGATACTCACTTAAATGAAAGATCAGTTAGATTGACTCATCTGATGCCACAAGTAATGATGAGTCCCTAAAGTATTTAATATATAAAATTCCACAGATCACTTATGTCCCTTTTTGAGAGACAAAATTCATAACACTTCACTTTAATAGGGACAAAAGTTTGGAGATATTATAAATTAATAATTTGAATAATAGAAAACAAATGTAGATAGTTTTTTTATAGTTATTAATTTAAAAATTTTAATGTTTCCTAGTAAAAAACATTTGATTTTTGACCTATCTCCCCTTTTAGGAACCTATTTTTAGCTGCAGGTGGTAAAAAAGAAGATTTCTTCTGAGGTTCAAATAAAGCAAGAAGATTATCCCAATTAGTCAGATATCTTTTAAGAAAAGGTTGTTTTTATTTTTGGATTTTTTTGATAGGCCTTGAATTGTTTTCTTTTTCCAATCGTTTTTTCCTTTTCCTTTTTTAACTTAGCAGTTCATTGGTTTTCAGGTAATCAATAGTGACAAACTATTGTCAATAATTCTGATAGATAGAGATTATTATCAATTTATTGGGGAAGTGAAATATTGTTCTCAAAATTTGACTTAGAGTACTTTTGTATAAAGATGAGTTAATCACTTTATGAAAGTCTATAAAATATTGTAGATTTACTTCAATTTTTCAATAAAGACAAGTTATTGTGGCATGATTGTAGGTTAAAAAAAAATAAAAAATATAAAAATAAAAATAAAATTTTATATCCCTTTATAAAATATATTTTTTTTATTATAATAATATTTTTTATATAAAAAAACTTATACTGATATTTTAAATTTAATATTACAATTTAAACATAATTATTGTTTTGTATATATTTTTAATTTAGTTAAAGATTATAAAATTTATTTTGATAAATTCTAATTTTTAATTTTTATAACTTTATATATCAAGGATATTTTTAAATTTAACTATTTATAAAAGAAAATAATTATATTTTTTTCTAGAAATAATAATTTCTCTATAAAAAATTTTTAATAAAAATCTTAATTTACACTTTTTTTTTTTTTTTTTTTTTTTATAAAAACTAGATGGAACAATTGATTTAAATTTATTCTTAAGTTAAAGCCTTATTTTTTTTATATTATTCAATTTTTAATTTAAAAAAATACATTTAATGATTTTTCAAAATCCATAAAAAATTGACAACAATTTTTCAAATAAAGAAACCATTTTAACAATTAAAATAATAATTGAATTTATTATTTTAATTACTCAACAGTAAATATACTGTAAGTTAATTAATTAATTGTTCGTTTATTTATTTTATAATTATTAATTAATTATTTATATTAAATTAATCGAGGATTTGGAATTTTTCAAGATATGCGTGCAATGTTACAAGCAGGTATTGATAATTCCTTTTAACACATTTATGTAAACCAAAATTTAAGAAAAAAAATTAAGTATTATATTCTTTGAGTTAATTTTCGTAGAAACTTTTCAATTAGCATTTAATAAGTTTACAAAACACATAGATTACTTTTTAAGGAAATTATATGTTTTGATCCTAGATTCATTCATGGTTTAATATTCGACAAAATATTGAGCTTTATTTTATCATAGAAGAATTCAAAACTATTACTAATGATTAGTTAAATGAGTGAAATATTTATTGCAAATTAGATGAAAGGTTAGATGAGATTTTAGACTTAGATCAATATTGGAAAGAGATCTTTCACGGACCGCTTTACTTTATATATGGTTTACCCATATCTGGTGTAGATGTAGAACGTAGTTTTAGTAATTACAAAAATATTTTAAGCGATAGACGACTACCCTTTCAAAAAATTCGCTTTTGATGTTAAATTTACTTTATTTTAATAGAACTATTTAGTCTATTCCGTTATATTAAACACAATAATGAATCGAAACTTAGATCAATATATTATGTATATCGCTTACTTATAATAGCATTAATATTGCATTATCACTCGATATTATCACATCAAATGCTTTTTAAATACATAACACGTTCAATAAATTTGTCAAACAGCAAGCGAGTGTGAATTAAGAATCGTATAAAGAAACCGAACCATTTTAAGATCAAAGAATTGGATTTCGCATTACGGTAGAAGAATTTTATTATTATGAAATTATACAGGATAAACATATATCTCCGCATCAGTCCACTATTTTGCATAATAAAAATTCGAGCAAATTAGGATATATCTTTTGCGTTGCTAGAACGTATAAAACCCCAACAATTACATGATCAATATTATCTTGATTTAGATTAAAAGTAGGATAGATCTAATCTGTGAAATTTTGCTTTTACTTTTCCAAAGTGTACACAAAATTCGTCCCTGACAAATGTACCTGCGCTATTTACATTGTGATCTCTAACAAATATTAAAACCAGTTCCAAATAAATTCTTCTTTCTCTTGGAATGTCATGACATTCAATGTTTCTGGTTTTGCGTTCCTCAATAAGAAGGCGAGTTTGGTTTCAATAGTTATTATTTTACACGATTAATTATATGTGAAGTATAAAAGAAAAATGATTTTACAGACACCATAGAATTTACCTCATTTTTATGATACAGTATATCATATCTGTCTCATATTTGTTGTTTGAGTTTAAAACAATATCTACAATATATACAGTATATAAACAAATCTTATTAAATAAATTTAAGACATGCCGGATGATATATAAAAAATAAAGGTCGAAACCACGCTCTCACCACCCATATGGTTAAGCGAAATACGTGGCTTACCTTTGTGTGTGAAAGGTTCACCGCCCATATGGCAAGCAAGGTCATTTCACGCACACCTCTGCCGGTCTGATCAACCATATGCTAAACCAGCCGGCAGGCGACCACAAAGAAGAGGTCACAGTCCATATGACAAGTGATGATCTCCCCTTCGCACTTCCAGTACGTCCGCCGTCCATATGACCGCACGGGCGTATGGGAAATCGGGCTTAAAATCCTTTTGTATAGTGTGAAAACAATCATGTTTTCAAATTTTAGTTTCTAAAAGCGCGTGTGGAGTAAAATACAGATCATTGATTGGTCAAAAATTAGTACTTTATGATTTCTGTGTACCTGACACGTTATTATTGATAGATTAAACACGCGTTCTCTCGAAATGTCAACCATGAGTCCTGAACCAAGAATTGCTGGATTTAAATTTTCTAAATTTCTCATTCCATCGGAAACATACAACGTTGACGATTTCTTTAAAAATATATCAGCTTCTAAGTGGTCGTTGGGGTTGTATATCAACGAAATTATCGAAGGCTCAGACCCTAACTTTACATTCGATCAACTACTCACCAACTTTCTGGAAAGCCTTGAAAATATAAACAAAAAGAATTCCATTCCGATATCGATACGGTCGTTTTGTGTTAATTACGTAAAATGGTTAAAGGTACTCTTGTCACCTTTCGTTGCTTGATACTAAATTGAATTTAGCTCATATTTTTCTATTACAGTCGTTGTCTGGTAAGGTCATTATACAATCGTATCGAGAGTTTTTCGATGCTAAAATGAATCTTGAAAAAAAGAAAATCATTAATTCTGTGGTTAGGGTATGCATTCAAAGTTATATTGTAGCAATTAAGAACTTTAAATTGACATTTTCTTCTTTCAGGAATCAGTTAATGTCACCGCACAGACAAAAGGCTTCCAGACTATTTTACAACATACTGTTCTATCGGGAGCAGAAGCACTAAAATCAACGCCACCCGAAATACTAGAAGATACCTATTATGTCACAAGTGATAACGATGATAACGAAGATACAAATGACGATGAACATATTTCTGACAATAAATCAAATTATATGAAAGATCCTGATTATTTTGACAGTCTTGTAGATAACGTAGATCTATCCTACATTGGGAGAGAAGGAGAACCTATGCCAGCACGTCCAGCACCTACAATTTCAGTGATTAATAGCTGGGATTCCTTAAAAATCGATGATATAGATGTTATAAAATTATTTAGTTCCCTTCATGATTCCTTGCCTAAAAAAAACCCAGAAGTTCAGTAAGTATTATTTTTGCATAATGATTTTGCAAGAGAATTTGTTAATAAAATTTGTAATATCATCTATTCTATCGAAGCCCACAATATTGGGGTGTTCTTGATTTAACGGGACAACACAAGCCAACAAAAAAAAAGTTCGAAACAAAATGGGATAAACTTGTAAATAATTTTCAACTAGATATAGCATGGAAAATGGTGGAACTTGACCAGTCCGAAATAGATTTTTTTGAAAATATTGAGGTAATAATAGCAACAGTTTATTTAATATCTTTGTTTCGTTTTATTAATAATATAAAACTTTATTGAATAGGATTCAGTGGCACAAAAAAGGGTACCAATATTACACGCACATTTAATAATATTAAAATCATATTTAGAACACATTAAACTCCCGGTAAATGAAGTGGAGCATATGATTCACTTTGTTGCACCAGCTTTTAAAATGAGCTTTGACCCAAATCAGAAGTTGTTTCGAAAACTTTGGTAATTTTTCAAGGTTCAGATCATATTTTATTAATTGGTTTTTAATATTTTATTTTTGAATTTTAGGTATGAGCGACAATTAGTAGCGAGCCAAGAAAGGCGTAGAACTGACAAAGATCCTGATGACGATCGTGCCCGTATTGGTCAGAAAACAGATTTGATCATTACTTTGCCAACCGGACCTGTGTTAGAAGGATTTGTTTGCGAAGTCTCGGGTGGACTTCCAGCAGGATGTCCTAAGAAAATTTGGACTGATAAATTAAAAATAATGGTTGGGATGCGCGATATGATCAATCGAATAATGAAGTCATTTTCGGGATTATTACCTGAAGACTATAAGAAGATTGTTGTATTTGGTTGTCAAGTAATAGGTAAATTTTAAGGATGAACATATAAATATTTTAAAAGATTATTAATAAAGTATATATTTGTATTGCAGGGTTGCGGATCAACCTTTATGCGATGGATGTTCAGGCATATGGAATATATCGATTTGGAATAATAGATAAAGTGTTTTTGCCTGCATCAACGCAAGAATTATCAACATATGAATCAGTTCATGTGATGTTACGTTCCTTAGAGGTTTGTTATTTATTTACTTCTTTGCTAATATACATATCACCATGCTTATCAATTTAATTTTACAGCACCGATTGAACGATCTTACGAATTATTGCTCACATCTTAAAGTTTTGCATGCAAGATTAGGACGAAAACGTAATTACACGTATCAAGAAGACATTTTTTCATTTACAAACAATACTCCGAACACGTCCCCTCAAAAAAAGTTGAGATCAGAAACAAAATGATCATTTTATAATTTGTAGATCATTATTATTCGTATCATAATATTTCTTGTATCGTAATTTCTTTTAACAAAAAAAAATTGAAACCAAATATTAAATCTGATCAGATACAGTTGCTTCCAAAAGTTTAAGTTCACTTATTATGTTTTTATTATAAATTTTAACTTTATAAAATTCATATATATTATTGTCTTAATATCAGTTTTATTTTTTATTTTTTTCAAAGTTTTAATATCAAATTTTTTACTTTTTAATGATTTTGCTTGATCATTTTTTATTTAAATACTGACTCAGCCTTGTTTTAATTGATTATTATTATATATATAGTAGAATTAAATTTTAAAATTTTCAAAAAATAGAATAACTATATATAATAAAATTAACAATTCTATTATATGCATAATTGTTATTATAAAAGATAGAATAATGATAGAATTATTATATTTTAATAGTAATTAAGATCAATTACTATATATAATAAGATTAACAATTCTATTATATACATAATTGTTATTACCTTTTTTTTTTAATCTGCAATCATGTCACAATAGTATATCTTTATTGAAAAATTGAAATGAATTTACTATATTTTACAGACTTTCACAAAATGATTAACTCATCTTTATATAAAAGTATTCCAAGTCAGATTTTGTTAAAGTATAGCACTGGAAAAAAGGGAAAAAGAAAATATAATTCAAAGTCCTTCAAAAGATTCTTGTTTCATTTCACAGTTTCCTCTTAAAAGGGATTTACCTGATTGGTATATTCTCTAAACTTTATGATGTTTAAAGAACTTAATTATTTCTAAAAGTGACTTCAAGAAAAACATTTGAAGAACTTATCTTTTTGCTAATATACGAATTCATATATTATTATTGGAGCCAGTACTATATTATAGAAAAGTTTATTTAACCAAAATAAAATAATTTTTTAAGAACTTTTATGATTTTTATTTTATTTTTTTTTTATCACAAATGGATATTTAAATGCAAAGCTTTTTATTAAACAATAGTTTAGCACCATTACATTAACAATATTTGATTTATAGAAATACAAATACAAATTAATTATATCCTATTGTGACTAAACCAGTTATGCCAACTTATATCCAAAAGGTAATCTATAACACTAGTACTGAATGGATAATACTTACTCACAATGATAAGATAACTACTAGTATGAAGATTATTTTGTCAGTATAGTTATTATTATTTTCTAAGATATTTAAGATTTTGGTAAAGACTGTATGATTATTGTTGCCTTTTGTTACTGCCAGATCTATTGTTGCTTTTGTTGTTTTTCAACTTTTGCGATTTTTATTTACTTCAAAATAATATTATATATATAATAATTTATACATAATAAATAAATTAAATATCATATATACTAACTAGCCTATTAAGAAAAATTACATAATATATTCTTAATTTTTTCTAAAATAATTTATAGAGTAATCTATTATTAGACTATTATATGTACTCTAACCTGTTTTCAGTTTTAAGACTTTGGCATGGTTTACGAATTCCTTCTTCTATCAAGGTCTTCTGATTATTCACTATAAACAAGTTTAATTATATTTTATGCATCCCACTAGTACAATGTTTATTCTTTTCAGAACTTTGGCCTTTTTAACTTGACAACTTCTTTATTGATCAATAAGATCATCAAAGTACCTTTGAAATCCAGTTTTTGTTCTAGTGACTATAAGATTTGTTTCATTCTTTTCACCTTATTATAGTAATGATATGATACTTATCATTTATAACACCTATAGACTAATCTAATCTGATAGAGATCAGCTATAGATAATTTATAGTATAGTAGATTCTTTTTTTCAGGTATCAGTAAAATAGTTAGGACTATATCCAATATCAAATATTAACTTGTTATTCAATGAAATTATTTTATGTGTATTTTATATTTTACTTGACTCTTAGATGGTATTGAACTTTAGACCTTATAATTGTAACCTAGAAATATTACTACTGTGCTATAGATCCACAGGTCTATTGATAGTAATATTAAAAAAAATAGAATAAATTTAAAATTAGTAAAGATTTTTTATAAAATAAATAGTTCTTAAATAATTAATAAATTTAATTATTATTTTAAGAAGTTTAATTAAATATTAATAATAAAATAATAATAAAGCTAAATAAGATTAGACAAAATAAATTTGTTAAAATATAAAGAAAAAGTTTAAAAAAAAAATAATAAATAAATAAATTTTATATATTTTAAATAGAATTATAATTTTAAAATAAAATTTTTAGAATATAATATAAAAATTTTATAATATTTTAATAAATTATATAAAAAATTTTTTAAAAATAAAAATATTCTAAATAAATTAATTTTTGATAATACATTTATAATTTAAGGATTAATAATTTTAAAAATATATAGATATTTCAAAGATAAAAATTAAATAATAAATCTTTATACTAAACTTAATAATCAAGACCTAATAAAAATAAAAACTCTTTTCACTGATTCTTTGATCATATACAAAAAAGATGTTCACAAGAAGTTTTATACTTTCTTGCTAATAAAGTCTTTATATTTTCATTAAAACAACTTGAAACTTATCTTCATTTATCTTTCCTATCCTCTCTTACTTATCTTCACTTATTTCACTTATTCTCTTCTACTTGTTTATAAACTCCTTTGAATAAAAACTTGAGTCTCTAGTGATCTAAAAAGAATCCAGTACATACTTTCTCTACTAAGGACAAGAAAATTCTAGGAAATAAAAAAACTGATATATAAAATGTCACCTTATAGAGCTGAAAATAATAAGAAATAGAGGTTTTATTAAAAGAAAAGGTTTATTATCTATCTTCTCATATACTATCTTGTACACTCTTAAAATATTTACTGTTTTTCATGGTTTCTTAAAGAATTTTGCCTATCTCAATTTAATCCTAAATTTCTAATAGCATAATGTTACCTGGTATCTAATTGGTTAATACGAAATATATTAGTAACTAAATATAAACAAGCTTTTACTAGTCACTTCATATGTTTAGATAATGACATTAGTAATTGAAAGAATTGATTGATACTCCATGTTTATCCATCTTTTTCTATTGAGTTCACCTACAGATTATATTCTATAAGATCAATAAGATATGAGCAACAAGTCTTCAGGTGATGAAAAAACTGCTATTTATTCAAACTAAAGTCTTTCTCTCTTATCATTCTGATTAGGAACCAAGGTCTCCTTTTTATCCTAGTCAAGCAATAAGACCGAATGATCTCTAGTTTATACCAAGCTCCAATCCTTTAATTATAGTTAAGAATATATTTCCTCAGAAGTTGTTAAAGAATATTGTAATTTATAAAGATCTCTATCACTTTCAAGACCCTCGTACTATTATAAGGCAAAAAGATTATTGATGAATTTGACCTTTTGGATAATGAAAGGTGTATACTAGTAAAATTCCTTTAACTAGGCATAGCTGCTAAAAGATATAATATTGAAACAATATAACTCAGTTACTACTAGATTACATAAGAACCTGAATCTATCATAAGTCTTCTCTTTATTACAAGTGAATAAAAAATTACTGCCCAAAGAAGGTAAAGACCAAATGTGTTTTAGAAGCAAAGGTTCCTACTAGATGATAAATCTCCTCAGATAGTATACAAGAAGAAAATCAAAATTAAGAATAAATTTGTTTCTCAAATAGTTAGAAAAGAAAAGAATATCTCAATCAAGTATTTCTTATTGAGAAGAGGTTTTGAAAAATAGATTATTAGAAAAAGCTGGAAATTTTTTTTTCAATTTTTATTTTATTTATTTATTTATTTTTTTTAACCCTTTGTCAAGCTAGTTATGTGTGCTTTATTAAACAATTGTAAGCCATACATTATATATGTGTCACTAAAGTTAAATCTCTAACTAACTCACTAGTCAAAGTCTATTTATCTAGGACTCTAAGTATAACTTTGGGAGTGATTTATCGCTCCGTTAGTAATTTAGGTGGAAACCCTTCCAACTTTTAACATCATCGCTCACAGGTTACTACTGCAGATCATTGCATGATGTTCTGACAAGGATCA
>CAJVPT010006600.1:0-10876 GCA_910592055.1 Acaulospora colombiana
ATAATTATAAATAAATAGAAAAAAATAGAAATAGAATGAAGATCATGACTAAAAATAACTATCCAATGGTAGTAGATGCTATTTTATCACAATACTTTTGGAATTAATAAGAGAAAGGAGATTACAGTTTATATGATGTTTATTCACCTGCATAACTAATTAGTGACTTATAATAGATCTAAGGTTCTTTGGAACAATCAAAAAATTAAAAAAATAAAATAAAAAAACTTGAAAAAAATTTAATAGAATAAAATCAATTGGGATTAGTTTTAAAAAGTCAAATCAAAATCTTTAAAAAAAAAAAAAAAGCAAATGAAAGAGGAAAAAGAGAAAGAAAAAAAGGATAAATAATTTAGTCAATTGATTTTATAATTTTTTTAATAAATTTCATAAAATTTGTCAAACTTTTTAAATATTTATTGAATTTTAATAATTTTTGTTAAATTTTTTTATTACTGTATACAATTTTTTGTTAAATTTTTTATATAGTATATCAAAATTTTTTCATAATATTATAAATTTTTTGTTAAATTTTTTTGCTACAATATATTAAAATTTATATATTTACTGATTTTTTATTAATATTTTTAATGATTAGTATCAATAATTGAAAATAATTTATCAATGTTTTATTATTAAATTTAATTTAATTTAGTAATAATTCAATTACTAAATGACATAATCTCAACTAGTGAGTAATACTTTTAAATTATATATTATAAAATTAAAAGTTTAAATTTATAAGTTTATTAAAGATTATTAGTTAATTAATAATCTTAGTATAATATAGACAATTAATAATAAATATTTTCTAATCAATTTTTTTTTGGAATAGAAGCTTAGTCATATTTATTGACTTTGATAAAGTAATATACAAATTAATGCAAAGATTACAAAGATTGCTATGTAAAACCATATATTATTTACATCAATAAATATCTTAAAACCCAACCTTTAATAGATTTACCAAATGGCTTGTTGCCTGAAGATATCCAGTTGAATCAAATTTATATTATTACTATTATCTAGAAAAAAACTAGACATCTTTATTGAATCTTCGATCTTTCCAGATTCCTCCCAACTAATATGCCATGGAGAAATATATCTTTCTTTTGATCCTGATGATTATAATCTATTATCAATACTGAGTGTATTAAAAAAAAAAAGTATAAGTATGATAGTATTTTTGTATTACATAAGGATAAAAAAATCATTTAGATTAAAATGAAAAAACTCTAAAGTAACTTTGAAATGGAAGAATGGTTGTGTTTTCATGAGTAGTGTAAGTTCTTGAAGTTTCATTTCAATAAAAGAGATATATACTTATTTCATAGCCATAGTACTTTTGAAAAGTAATGAGAGAAAGGAGACCATAATTTATATGATATTTATCCATCCATATACCTAAAATATAACTTATAATGGATCCAAGTTTTTTATAGAGCTTAGAAAATACAGTATATTCACATTATGTGTCAAGTATATTCTTATTTACATTTTTGTTAAGGATAAAGTAATCAATTTCAACCTTTAACCAACTAATCCATCCAAAATCTGATATAACAAAAAATTTAAGATTAAGTTAGAACAGACAAAATCTCTCAAAAAAAATTAAGAAAAGACTATTACAAAATAAAAGAAAAACTATTTCTACTTATGATAGTAATATTAATTTTCTAGACTGGCATAAAATTGTTGATCTATATATACTTCTTCCTAGACTTTGGGATTTCTATAGAAAAAAGAATGAGAGTATTTTTTTATCTAATTTCTTTTTCCTAAAAAAGCTTTTTTGTTATTAATTTCTTAAGTAGAGTTTTTGAAAAGAAAAAGTAAACAAGAATGGTAGAATATAACTGCTATTAAACAAAGTAAATGTTTTTAAAAAAAGTTTTGAAGTTTTATTACTTTCAAAATATAAAGTTTTAGAAAATTGAAGAAATGCTTCTTTGAAAGTAATGGTCAAAGATCTACAGGAAAAAGTTTAATCAATATTAATATTAAGTATTATATTTTTTTTAATACTTTTTTTTAAAAAAAAAAATAGAACTTAAAAAATAAGAAAGTTTTTTTAATTGGTTTTTCAATCTAATTTTGAATTAAATAATGATAAATAAATAAGAAAAGATTAATATTAAGATAATTAATTTAATCTTTTTTAATTATCAATAAAAATTGTTAATAAGACTTTATTATTTTTACTTATAATAAAATTATATGCTTATTAATTATTATTAAAAAAAAAGATTTTTTAAATATTTAACTTATTTTTAAAAAGTTAAATAAGTAATATATATTTAAAAACCATATTAATTTTAAAATTAAATTATTATAAAGATTTTTTTGAATCATAAAACCTATTTAATTTTTTGAATAAATAATATTTTTGATAATTATCTAAATAAAATAATATTAATAAAGTTAATAAATAAAAAAAAATTTATTTATTTATTTATTTATTTAAAAAATATTAAAACATGAATTTTACAAATAATTTTATAACAATTAATTTTTAAAGTTAAAGTTAAATTTATTATTATTCATAAAAATTCTATATAAAATATAATATATTAATATAACTATTAAATACTTGTTTCAATAAATTAAAACAAATATTAATGCTTGGCTTTCTAATAGGAAACAATGCAAGATAAATAATAATAAACTGAGTTATTATAAACTAAAAATTATTTTTATATAACTTTCTAATATAATAAAAAATATTTTATAAACTCAATAAAGTTTTAACTATAGTTAACAAATTAAAAAAAAAATAATACCAAATTTATTTTAAATATAAATTAATATAGTATCAAATTTTAATTAATTTTATTTAAAAATTAATTCAATTAAATTTGAATTGGTTTAATTCAAAATCCAATCTAACTTGAATTATTATGATCATTACTTAAAGTTTTACTATATAAATTATATATTAAAAATAAAAAAAATTTTTTAACTTACAATTATATTATTACGATATGTTTTTATTAAATATTAAATAAATATTTAAAATATTTCATAAACTTTTGTATAATTAAAAAATTATATTATTTCAAAAATATGAAAAATTTATTAAACTAGTTTAGATTAAATAAACAAAGTCATAATTAGATATTTTAAGTTAAATTAAAAAAATAATATTTTATTTTTCTGATAAATTGATATTTTTTTTATCTATTATAATTATTGCTAATAGTTTATTATTATAAATTATCTTAAAAAATTATAAATTGATAAATTAATGTATTAGAAAAAATTTTTTAAATAAAATAAATAATTTAAAGTTCTTAAAAGATTTTTATTCAAGTAAGAAACATTTTTTCAAAAAAAAATACTTAATTAAGATATTCTTTAATTTTAACTTTGAAATATTTGAAAAAACTTAACTATTAAAATTGCATGCTATTTAAGAAATTTATAAATTTTATATTAATTAATTATTAAAAATTAATTGTTCTAAATTTTATATAAAAATATATAATTTATATATATTTAATAACATATATAATTATTCAAAATTGTAATTTTAATATTATTATAAATATGCATATGCATATACTGTATATAATTTTTTTTTTACAATGTAAATTTAAATTACAATTATATTTTAAGGCACAGTAATAATAGCATGCGTATTCGAGTATATCGTGTGTTATCAACGCCGCAACTTTCATTAATTTTCTCGTATACACTAAGCGTTGTGCGAAGCATTACGGACAAAGTAAAGGATGTACTTGCATATGATCGAACATGACGTTTCCTCTTGAGAATGAAATACTCGATATTTTTGGAAAACTGGGAATTGCACTCCAGTCCCTGGAGCAAAAAAAGGAAACAAAAATCTCGAGGGATTTCCAGTTTCGGAACTAGAACACATTCAAAAGTTGGTACTCCTCAGATAATTGGGGTAAAAATTATCATCACGCAGGTTGTTTGTTCATATGGACAATTCGAAAAAAAAAACTTCTCACGAATTTCCGGTTGGTGTTCGCATACTCCTGATTTTTCTGTTTAATGCTACGCCACTTCTTGTCAGCTAACGTATCGTGTAACGTCCCGTCGCATGTAGTATAGGTAAACCACAAGATCGTGTAACAACTGCAGGAGTACAAGATATCGATTGACCAATGAAATTCATTTCCGACAAGGAAAATTTATTACGAACATGTTCATATAATCATTGATGGCATCACTCTGATTACTGATTTTGGGGAGGTTGAATGAAAAAAATTAACTGTTTGTCGAGGTTCGGAGGTTTATATAAGCGTTCATTGTTTAGTACAATTGTTAGACATTTCAACAATGATGCGCGTCTTTGAAAATCAGTATTGAGAGAGATATCACAGAGAATATCACTTATTCCCATGTTTGAATTCGTAGTTTCACTAATTAACGTGATTGTCAAAAAGTAAACCTTATCATTGTATCACCTTCATCATGGGATACATAAAAAATCTTGTTTAATACCGGTAAAAGCTGTGCGATTGAGGAGGCTCAATGTCAGGTTGACACAAACGGAATATATAAAAAAATGTTGGGTTCTTCGTATTTCCACATTTCCCCGCAATCTACGTCGAAATTAAAAATATGCACACAAGATTTATGTGTCATGCATACAGTAAATATAACGATAATGCGCAGTCCTTTATACAAAGATAATGCGCAAGGCTATGATGAAATAATGTAGGAAAGAATATTAATCAACATACAGTTTAATTAAAAGTTTTTGCTTCGTTGACAGTTGGTATATATTTGGCTATTATTAACAGTTATTATAATGATGAGATCGTTGAAATATTTTTGTATTCCTAAACTAATGTTCGAAAATGGGGTTCTCTTACAATACAACATAATATAATGTGGATTATCAATAGTAAAAAAAAACAAAGGTGTACCATATTGCAACGATATTCAGGATTTATATGGACAAATAATGATTGTATTTTATATCACAATATAAAAATACACCAGTAGGAAACTCCTGAATTTTTTTTCTTTTTTTTTAATTTCTCACTTTCAAAAATCGTCATCTATATGCTTGTAAATATCACGCAGAGCGAAGGTTGCACGTTACCAGCTCTTTCTTCCTTGTATCTATCTTTGCTAGTAAACCATCTTATTGCACTGTAAAAAAATCGAGTTAATAATTGCAAAAAAAAAAAAAAAATCGATTTTCCCTTTATATTAAATTAAATACATTGACTTTTTTTCTTCCCGTTCTCAAAGACTCAATTATAAGCTTGTTTCGCGCGTTACCTTTTTATTTCTGATTAAATTCCTCAATTGTATAAGACACAAAAATATCTCTTTTTTTTTCTTTAAAAAAAAAAAAAAAAAAGGACACCACGAAGCTCCATATTTGCTACAAATATACATCATAAAATTGATAGCGGCTATAGATACTTGCTTACCTCGCTTACGATAAAATGTCACCAATAACACGCAGCATAACAAGTCCACAACGTATTTGCAATCCAAATTTTCCCACTCTTCAAGACTTGGATAGTGCCTATCGCATGTCCGCCCCGCTCATTCAGGAAGATGCCAAGCGATACCTCGAGTTATTCCTGGACTTTGAGAAAGTTCGTGAACTCTACAACCCATTCTCTGAAGAATATTGGTTTGTCAACAACACCGATGCTCTCAATCAAGTGGTCTACTACAAAATGAAGAGAAGTCTGTTCATTAAGTATAAACAGCAATTCGTAAAAGCCGGCATAGAATTAGAATTCTTAAGATGTCATGGAAGCAGTATAGGCTGTGGAAAGATTGGCTGTGAAGATATTAATTGCGATGGTGCAAAATTAGTAGACAGCGACCTCGAGAATAGTACAGATGACATGGATTTGTTTTGTCCGAATTCTACAATGTTCAATATTAGTCGACAAAGTTCCGATATTTCTAGCCTCTATTATCAGGATTCCGAATTAACCGAATTAGTCGAACTCTCCGAGTGTCCCATTACCACCAGCAGATGTGATGACGAAAAAATCGCAAATAATTTGGTGAAAAGGTCTGCACGACCACTCGCTCCTCCCGCGATGCAAACATCTATGGCAGCTTTCGATCGTGGTATTGGGTTTTCTCATTTCGATGCTTCATACTTCCTAGATGAAAATCCTTGTATCAAGAAAGATGAGTCGGTACAAACCATTGTCGGGGATCATGAAGAATGCTTACAACACATTCGTCGCCCACATCAACAAAATAATAAGAACCGAACTCGATTCATGCAAGACGTTTTTCTTCACGTGAAAAGTCAATTTTCGATGAGTTGGCTGCAAAATCTGCCAAAGGAAAAAATTTACTATTGTTTGATGGTTATTTTGTCGTTGTCTGTGATAGTGTTCTTCTATTATTCAACCGAGTTCGGGCACGATTCCGCACTTCCTATGAACAGAACCGTAAGTGACAACAATGAAATGTCTGAAAGCGGCTACGGAGTGCAGAAACAACGACAAAAGACTTACAAGATTTTAGATAATGGAAAATTGGATGGTGCGGTTAAATCTCAAGTAAAAGAGTTTATCGAGGGAGAGATGTCGAGGATTGCATCCGGAACACCTCAATATTCCTCTTCGTTGGGTGCAGTGGATGTCGATGGAGACGGATTGGTGGGATTGGTTAGAAAACAATTGAATGAGGTAAGTCATATGAATCGACTCGTGACGTAAGACGTGCTTCGGCAAATCTATAATTTGATATTCACGTGACCAATAAAATTTACATAGGTTCTCCAAGAGCAACTTACAAAAATGATGGACGGAACCAGCGCCGATTACGCTTTGTACACCGGAGGCGCTCGCATAATTCCCCACGCTACCTCACGTGACTATGAACAGTGGCCGAGCAAAGGGTATCAACGATTATGGGGCATGCTCACTCGTCGTAATGTGATAAAATCCAACAGAGCCGAGACCGTAATCACGCCTAGTGTGAATGTGGGGGAATGTTGGTGTTTCAGCGGTACCGAAGGGCAAATTGCCATTCGATTGTCTCGGAGTATTGTGGTCACCCAGATTACGTATTCGCATATTAGTAGAGAAGTGTCAATCGATCCGTTAAGTAGCGCGCCCAAAGAGTTTGAATTATGGGGAGTGATTGATCACTCGGATGATGATAAACTTGCTACCGACGATAACGGATCCAAATATTGGGATGATAATAACAATGATGGTGCATCAAGTGGTGACAATTATCAGAAACAGTTCTCAACACAGAAAACGACAAGAAATCACGAATTCGAATTCGTCAAAGATTTCAATCTGTTTTTGGGTAAATATGAGTACGACTTGAACGGAAGACCGACGCAGGTATTTAACGTGCCGGAAAGTATAGCGTTAAAAGGCAATCAACGCGTGCGAGCGATCATGATGAAGGTGTTGGATAATCATGAGAATCCTGAGTTCACCTGTTTATATAGGTTGCAGGTGCACGGCGTCTTGCCTTCTTAGAGAAGGGAGGCAAACTTTTTTGTGTAAAAACTTTTTTCTTTTTTGTTTATAATTATTATTATTATTATTATTATTATTTTCCTTAATTGTACTCTACTTTTATTATTATTATTATTATTTGAATTTGAATTTTTGTTAAAAATCTATGTACCTAGATCCTTCGATAAATGTGAATTACATTTTCTTTTTTTTTTTTGTTTTTACCCTTCTCGGGAGGAGTTTGATGGTTGAATTGAAAACATTCATTGTAAATAAATACTTGGGTCAATTAATTTTTTACATATATCCCTTTGATAAATATCATCGCGTATCGCAATAATGCGTTTTCACGTATCATCCTATGGCACATGTTTGAAACTAAGAACATCGCCTCATATATTCACTTCTTTTTTTTTTTTATAATGCCGGTATAAAGTATATTTTATTTACCATAAGACTTCGTTAGTAGTGCCTCAAAATTTTATTAATTTTGCCGCGATCCGATCCTCGACGTCTCGCAAGCATAGGATGTACGGGTTTTCTTTTTGGAAGTGATGTAGGCATTTGTTTCTTTGAACTTGGCAATCAGTCATGTTTTCTATAATAATAGCCTGCTAGCTTTTTTCACATGCGGTTAGCTCAACAAGCAATGAATGAAAATTTTTTTAAAAAAAGTTTTGTTAGATACTGTACATGTTATTATCGCATTATTACCAAATAATGGATATGTTCAATGAGTTTTACATACAGTACATTCAATACATTGTATTAAAATTTTTTGAATGATAACTTGCTTGTTTATAAATATCAAAAAAAATTTTTTATTTCGTTTAAAAAACCAATTTATACTTTAAAAAATTTTTTTATTTCGTTTAAAAAACCAATTTATACTTTAAAAATTTTTTAAACAAACGTGTTATTTTTTAGATTATAAAGAATATTAAATTACGCTACTGATAAAATAATTTTTTTTGTAAACTGCTTTCATTATTATTACTTTATTTTTTTTTAAAAAAAAAATTTTGTAAATGAGCATTACATGTGAAACTTTATTACTGTAAATCAAAGATTTTAGTCATTACACTAATAACCTTTAGCCTAGTGTAATTGTATCAAGGAGAAATAGGGTCAAACGAAACCGGATATACCTGATGATATCAAATAGCTAATACTTACACTAGTCGACAAAAATTTTATATACTGTAGATTTATAATATAACGATTTCTATCTAGAAACTATAACTAGATTTATTTTTTTTTTAATGCTGGCTTAGCCAAGTTTATTAACGAGGTTTTACTATATAGTTACATCTGATCAAAAGATATGGTTGAGCCATCTCCAGACAGAGATCTAATGAGAGAATCATTAGTGTAATAAAATTTTAATAAGAGTTGGTGTGTTCAATTCTATGTTTGTTACAAACCATATGATCTGTTTTTGACATTATGTACAATATCTTTCTATCCTATTTACTCTATTCAAAAAGGAAAAATAAAAATGAAACTATATAAATTTAAACAGGAGTGAAAATTTTATATTACAAAAAGGATACCAGAAAAAAAAAAGGGATATGAATAACTTGAATACATACTATTACTACTATTTTGTACTAAGGATTGATTACTTTTCAAAAGCTTTATTAGTTCAAGATGTACCTATTCCTTCATTACTTTTGGTACCTCTATATTGTGACTCTTATTTATTAGTTCTTTATCTTTTCCTTTTATATCCTACTCAGTATGGAATTTTTTATAAATATTCTTTTAAATGATGGTAAGTTAAAATTTTTAAAAGGCTCTAGAATATAAGAAAGATAAATGGGTACTAGGAATGGAGGCTTATTATCTAACAATCTGTTCTTTTTTATTATTATAATAACTTTAGTCTAAAAAGATAAATCTTGATATTTTCGATATATACCATATTGAACTTGCTAAATATCATATTGTTTTTTTCAAAGTACTATCAACTATAGAAGTTAAACTATTGTCTTATATTTTCTTTTGTTCCAATATAAAATATTTCTCAATCATATTAAGTCATTTGACTATATATTAATATTGCTAATAAAATATAAATAATCCTAAGATCTTCTTAATTTTTTAAAATTCATAATAATAAACAATAAGTATATCACTTTTAGAACATTGTTTTCATTCTATAATCCTTTGAGCCTTGTTTTTATTTTTCTTTCTTAATAGAGAAGAAAGAATGATATATACTTTTTCTTTTATTTAGTTAATTATATAAGAGTATTTAATATTCTTATTTAACTACAATAACTTATAGTAGAACATGGGTTCTTATGAATCTGAGGAAATATATTAGATCAAATAAAATAACCAATAAATATTTGATTATATTCTTTATTGATATGAAAATTTTTGTTCAATTATGATATAAAAAACTTTATACTACTAAAAATTTCAAATCAAGCCGAGATAGGTAAAATTTCTTTCAAAAAATCTAAAACAAACACTATTAAAATAAACAATATGACTAAGAAAATGGAAAAGTTATCTCTAGTTATAACAAAATTTCTATATTGTTTCTCTACTATATAAAATAACTATATATCAGTTCTTCTTTCTTTTTGAACTTTTTTACCCTTAGTATAAAAAATATTACTTTACTTGACTTTTGTAGGTTATAAAAGTTTGGTTTTTACTTAAAGAGAATTATAAACAAGAAGAAAGGAGTAGATATGACTTTTAAAAATAATCTTCAGGTTGGTTTAAAGAGAGTATTAAAACTTACTTTATTAACAAATAAGTATAAAAACTTCTTATGAACATCTTTTTTACATGTGATCAAAAGATCAGCAGAAAAAAAATATTGAAAACTATAACTAAATACTATATAAAACTACAGAAATACATGTATTTTAACTAAAATAATATATATAATTAAAAATAATTTAAAATATAATATAAAAAAGCAAGTACAGTAAATAAATATATTTTTGAGTATAAAATATATAAATTGACCTATAGATCAATAGTATAGTAGTTAACACTCTGTAGGTCAGATCACAAGATGCAGATTCAAATTCTCCAGTAAACTAATATGATTTCCCTGAATCAAAAGTAAGTAAAATCTGATAAATCATCCATTAACCTAACTTTCATCAGGAAAATTTTTTGATGAAGAACTCTGAAGATCTTCACCTGTTAAAAATTTTCTGGAAATTTTTGAAAAAAACTTTGAAAAACTTTCAAAATTTCGAAAATTTGTAAAACAAAAATAATTTTATTGATTTTAATAATAAAAAACTTCGAAAATTTTTTATTTTAAAAAATTTTGGAAATATATATATATATATATATATATTTTTTAAAATAACCCTCTGTCAGGTTAGTTAGGTGTGCTTTATTAAACCTTTGTAAACTATACATAAAAATGTGTCGCTAAAGCTATATCTCTAACTAACTCACTCGTC
>CAJVPT010006601.1:0-10876 GCA_910592055.1 Acaulospora colombiana
TTTTTATAGTGCAACAGGTCTACTTTATTAATTTTAGTATAGTACATATTACTTGAATTAAAGCTGACTAGAACTATTAACTCTTTTTCTATATGTTGGTTCTATACTAACCTATTAAAAAGCTAATTGACTTTTGGAAATATCCCTTATGGCTTGTTGCTTCTAGGTAGGAACTAATGTGCCTAGGATCCCTTAGCACTAATATGAAGAATATGGAAAATATTATGTGTTCCTTTTAGGATGTTGCTTATTAAATCCTATGTATTTGCTTGCTGTGGCCCATTAGTTGTTGTTCTTTCATTGTTAAGTGTTTTTTGTTGTTTTCTTTTCTCTTTTCTTTTGATGAATGCCCATGTCTTTTATTAATTATATGCTCATGTCTACTCAAGTGTAAATAGTGTACATTACAGATCTGTTTGCTTATATATCATACATAATAAACTAGTATGTTACATAAATTAACAAGTATTGTACATATAATGTTAATAGTAGATCTATCTATATATGAGTAGCTATATATCTATTCTACATAATGCTATATACTAATACTACCTATTCAGAAAGACATACAAATTCGTCTTAATTTTTCTCAAAACAATTTGTTCTTAAGAGTATTCTGGTTATCAGGCCATCGATTACAATATCCTGAACCCTGATTTGTTCAGTTCTTCGGAGTGATCTGCAACTTTGTTGCCTCCCACCAAGGCCTCCTGATAATAAAGTCTGTAAAACCTAGCACAGTTATGCACTTCGTTTTGAGAGATACACTAATGGTTTAGAGTTTACTCTTCTTATTACCATTGGATGATGCAGTTGTATCAAGGATGATTTTACCTGATCTCGGATGTTCGACCAATCACAATATTTATATAGACCAGTCGCTATCTTCAGAAACATCGGTTAATTTATGGTTAGGCCAATGGACGCAGATCCTATCTGCTTTTGTGCAAGGAAATCACATTAGTCCCCTGGAGGATTTGAACCTGCATCTTGTGATCTGATCTATGAAGTGCTAACCACTGCACTATAGACCCGTAGGTCATAAAACAAGTTAATTTCTTTTATTAATATAATATTAATATAATCTCAATTATATACTGTATATTATATTAACTTTTTAAATTTGTTTTATATAAGTTTTATTCAATTCTTTTAACTTTAATAATAAATATTTTTCAAAATCTATAAATCAATAGCATAGTATTTGTGCTTTCAAGTCACAATCACAAGGTTTGAAATTTAATATCATATGAAAGCCATGTGAAAAATACTATATACAATAAAAAAATCAATTAAATAACAAATTATCATTTGTTATTGAATATAGTCCTAGATATTTTATCAATATCTGAAATGAATATTAACCATAACATAGTATTATATATAGCTGATTTTTCCAGATCAGGCCAGTCTATAGGTATTATAGATAATCAATATTTTATCCTTATTCTGATAAGGTAAATAAGAATAAAGCTGATCTCATGGTCAACTGGAATGAAAACCAGATTGACAAGAAACACTCTGCTGGTTTTATTAATTGAAAGAAGCTATCAAGTCAAGAAGATTGAAGTTCTAGAATAAAGTAAACTTTGTATTGATAAAATGCTTAAAAGCATGATCAATTCAGTGACTGGTAATTATTAAGAAACCTTGGTGGAAGAAGGAATTCATTAGATCTTATTGAAGAACTAAATTCTGGTTTAGGTTATAGTATATAATAGTTTGATAACTAGATTACTTTATAAAATTATTCTAAAAAAATTAAGATAGTGTTATGTACTCTTCCTTAAATAGATTTGGTTAGGTCTAAACTAGTTTGTATATAGTGTCTAATATATTTAACATATAATATAATAAGCATATATATAAATATTATTTTGTAATAAATAAAGAGTGTAGGATTCTCTAATCATATACAAAAAAGATGTTTGCAAGAAGTTTTATACTTTATTATTAATAAAGTCTTAAACTTTTATTAAAACAACTTGAAACTTGTCTTCACTTATCTCTACCACCCTTTCTTACTTATTTATAAACTCCTTTAAATAAAAACCAAAACCTTTAGTGACTTGAATAGACTTAAGTATATACTTTTTCTATTAAAGACAAGAAGATTCTAGAAAATAAAAGGACTGACAAGTAAAGTGTTATCTTATAGAGCTGAAAGTGACAAGAAATAAAGATTTTATTGATAGGAGAAGGCTTATTATCCACCTTTTTATATATTATCTTGTACTCTCTTAGAGTATCTACTATTTTTTATAGTTTTCTTGAGAGATCTTATCTATCTCAGTTTGATCTTAAACTTTTGATAGCACAATATTATCTGACATCTAATTGATTGACACAAAATATATTAATATTTGAATATAAACAAGTTTTTAATAGTCACTTCATATATGCTAATAATAGTATTAGTAATTGAAAAAATTAATTGATACCTTGTATTTATCCACTCGTTCAATTGAATTAACCTATAGATCAAGTTTTATGAGACCAATAAGATATGAGCAACAAGTTTTTAAGTGATAAAAAATTGATATTTGTTTAAGCTGAAGTCTTTCTTTTCTATTATTCTAGTTAAGCAAAGTTCAAGATCAAGATCTTTTTTTTATTCTAATCAGACAATAAAACTGGATAGTTTCTAGTCTATACTAAGTTCCAACAATTGAAAATAGATTTGCTCAGAAATTATTAAAGGATATCACAATTGATGAGAATTCTCATTACTTTTAAGATTCTTTTACTATTACAAGACAAAAAAAATTATTGGGGAATCTGATCTTTTAAGTAATAGAAGGCATATATTAGTAAAATTCTTTTAATTAGGTATAACTGTTAGAAGATATTATATTGAAACAACATGACCTAGTTTCTACTAGGTTATATAAGAACCTGGGATCCATTATAAGTTATCTCTCTACCATAAGTAGATAAAAAACCATTATCCAAAAAAGATTGAAATCAAGTATATCCTAAAAGTAAAGGCTCTTACTAGACAATAAGTCTTTTCAGACAGTATATAAGAAAAAAATCAAGATCAAGAATGGATAAGTCTCTCAGACAATCAGAAAAAGAAAGAATATCTCAATAAGATATTTTTTATTGAGAAAAGGTTTTAAAAAGCAGGTTTTTGAAAAAAACTAAAATTTTTTTTCAATTTTTATTTTTTCATTTTCTTATTATTTATTTAGATATTTTTAGATATTCCTCTTTTCCTTTTTTCAATCTATCTTTTTGTAGTTTTCTGTATTTCAGTAACTTGATTTGATATATAGTAGTCACAACCTACTGACAATGATGTAGTGAACTAGGAAAGTTTTATCCAAAGATATTGCAAAATAAAATATTGTCTCAAGGTCGACTTAAAGACTTTTATACTTATAACAAGTTAGTTAGATTAGAATAATAGTTTGGCTATAGTATATATTATACTGTTTGAATAAAAATGTACTTATGTTTTCAATTAATTAATAAACTTACAATTTAGCCTGGCATAGATATTCAAAAAAAACAAATTAATATAAAACAATATTTTATATATAGTTTTTTAAATTAATAGATAGTTTAAAAAATATATATATAATAAAACAAGTTAATATAAACTAATTTATAATTAGAAAAATGAATCAATATCAACTTCATAGAACTTATAATTAAATTAATATTAATTGATACTTTTTTAATATTACAAAGAATCTAAAAGAAAATAGATTTACTTGATAAATCAAGTAAACCTTAAATTTTTCAGAATTCAAAAGAACATCAAAATCTAAATAATTTAATATACATATATTTCTTCATAAATATCTAAATATTTTATTAAAACAATATAGATATATCTATATATAGACCTGTTATCAAAACAAGTTTGACAAAGATTTATTATAATAACATAATTAAAACAATTAAATTTGATAAGATCGATGATTATAACTATCTTAATAAAATATGATTAATATTAATAAAGTATTAGAAGTCTGTAACTTAATAACAAAATTAAAATAAACAAGTAAACAATATTAGATAAAAGAAATATTAGTAGTCAAAAAATATTTATTTAATATAATGCCACTTATATAATATTTGTCAAAAAATAAATAATTTGATATATTAATAATATAAATAAATTATTAATCAATTTTTACTATATAATTTAATATTTTTTTTTTTTTAAAGGTTGGCTCATTCCTGCACCAGTTTTGAAGCTTTATTAAAGTCAAGATGAGTCCTAGGAACAACCGAAATGAGTAATTACTCGTACTGTCTAAGGATTTACAGATCAACGAATAGTACAAGGGGCATCTATTTACATCTCACCCAACCAGGATTGGATAACTATATGACCATCTAGTATAGGACTTTTTCTTAATTCTAACTCAGCTAAGGATTTGGGGAGTCTTTTTAAACTTACAATCTAATGAAGTGATTCCACCTATTACCTCAAATGTTCAGAAACGGCACTTCCTAGAACTGTGGTCCACTGGATGACCTGTTGCTATCCCCTTATAGGGGAGCTAATGTATCAGGAACTCACCTAAGATGCTCAGCATCACCGATGTTGGGGGACTCTTATACGGAATCTTATTGGTTCCGTTAGCGCTTTAATTTTTTTTTTTTTCTGGGGGCTTGTTGTGTTTCTCATGCTGTCAGATTACTTAATTGGAGTACTAGTCTTGTGTGAAGGACATGTGATCCCTTAATTGGTTGTCTTGAGTATCGGAACCTGTTCTGTTTCTTTCAGCGTCACACCGGGCTGAATTTTTGACTTGTTATGGGCCTGTTATAGACAGCTCTATGAGTGACCAGTCCTTCTTTTCCTATTTGAGGGGCGATTTTGTTTGTGTTTCTGGAACTTTGTATCATCTATTCTAGCCCTATTCATGGAACCTTATATGTGTCTTGTCTTTGTTATGGCTGCAATAAGTGGGTAGGATCCTTCTTCACTTTTCCTGTTTGATACCTGAGATTGGTTTGTGTTTTGAAGGCCTCATATTACTTATGTTAACCTTATATAGAACCTTGTGTTGATTTGTCATTCTTACTATAGGTCTAATGAATGTACAGATTCTCCTTATTGCCTTGTGGAGCACAGGATCATTATCATGGAGGGATGAGATCTTTGTACTATTTTGTGACTAAATTTTTACTTGGTCCTCATATGGTATTGAACTCTGGGCCTTGTGATTGTGACCTGGGAACACTACCACTGTGCTATCGACCCACAGGTCTACTATATAATTTGATATAAATAAACTATCTATTAATTTCTATTATATAATTTAATATTATTTGTTATATAATTCATACTATTTTTACTATATATTTTATTAAAAATTTTCTCAAAAAATCATTAAATATTTATCAAAATTTATATATAGTATTTACTGAATTTTTAATTATATATTATATTTACAATTTAAAAGAATTATAGTTAAATATCTACAATGATGAGCTGTAAGCAATGATCTGAGTGGCTAAAGGATAATCCAAGCCATAAAGGGAGCGAAATATCATCCCCTAAGTTGTATCTAGAGAAGGTTAAACTTTATAGATGGGTGAGTCAATATGTGAAAGTCATAAAAATTGTAAATACCAAATATGTTTACAATAAAATGGACAAGCCATATTAACCTGACTGCGGGCTAAAAAAAAAAAAAAAAAAAAAAAATGGATTTAATTGATGATATACTGGAAGTCTTTCAAGTCAATTATATAGACATCAATATATTATCTAAGCCTTCCTAATTACTCTCTTCCCATAAATCTTAAAATTATAAAGTATTCCTTGTTAACCTTCATCATATCTCCATAAGGACTTAGCAGAAGTTTTTCTCGAAACCTTTTCACAGGGGGAATTGAAACAAAACAGGTATTGTAATGAATCTGTGCCTGCCTCCATCAATTCTGTGTAAGTATACATGACTCTGTGTGACTATGGACCTGAAGTCCATCCTGTCTACTATTTTTGGACTCTCCACGTAATATTATCTGAGATCATCTTTAACATCCCGGGCTGAGTGCCTTTTATCATAGTCAATTTGTCTTGTTTCCCCAGAATAAAAATTAACTCCATAAACAGTAGTAGCAGAACCAATAGATTTCTTTTATTATTATTATTTTTCTTCTTGTTTTTCTTTTTAAGTTATATTATAGCCTCATAAGTCTGGACATCCGTTATGTCAAGATTTATGTATTTTTAATTAATGTATTTATAGATTTATTTCTGTTATTTTAACTAAAAAGTACTTTAGGCCAGATTCTTATATAAAGAGGAAAAGCCTCTCCTGAAGTAAAACAACTTTGTTGTCTTGTTGGCCAAATAACAATTGTTCATTAACTTATTGAAATAAAGTCTTTTACAACTTGGTAGCAGCGGACTGTTACAATTACGTGACTGCACACACATACATATATACACACACATATTTATAAGCTTCTTCTTCAGATTCTGTTGTGATGGATAGAACGTAATTTCAAGAATTTATGGCAGCCCTCACCCAAGGGTTGGAACAATTACAAGCTCCTGCACCACAGCAATAGCAAGGTACTGCTGCCCCCAAAATCTCCATCAGGATTTCCACATATAAGGGAGCCCCAGAGGAGAATGTTATCACTTGGATGTTACAATGCCTTGATATTTTCATGGTGCAAGGTATCGCAGAGCCACAAACGTGCATACAGTATGCTGCCACTGGGTTAGAAGGTGCCGCTTTGCATTGGTATCTCAATAAAGTACAAGAGGCACAGGTTGCCAATCGTGAAAATGTCTTTGATAATTGGTACAATTTTGCTCGCGACCTTCGTACTGCTTTTCAGTCACCGAACCACCAACAATATCTGTACCATCAATTAAAAAGGCTTCACCAGACTGGCTTTGTGCAAGAGTATAGCATGGCCTTTCGAAACCTCTTGGGTCAAATTGATAATATGGCTAAGGCCGATAAAATTGCATATTTCGTGTAGGGATTGAAACCTGCCACACGTATGGAAGTGAGCTACCGCTCTCCCAATTCTTTTGAAAAAACTTAGACACAGGCCGTGAGATATGACATCACTATGTATGGCTCTGGAAAGCCAGCGCCACAAAGGAATGAACAGAGAAACCAACAAGGTTCTAGTAGTAGGAACCATCTGTCATAGAATCGTCATCCGCACCAAACAGCTACCTACATATCTTCAATTGACACCCGACAGACCATTTCCATGGAGTTGGACCAGTTGGACGAACAGAAAAGAAATATATGATGCAGAAAGGACTCTACTTTAAATGTGGAAAATCAGGGCACGTTGCAAGAAAATGCCCTTAGAGACCGGCCAGAAATTTTCAGATGGAAACAGAGCAACCATCATCTTCCTCCACTGCTGAATTTATCAAACTAGAAGAGAACCGAGAACAGTTGTTGCGGTTCAATGTAAAGATTAATGGAAAACCTGCTTGGATCCTCCTGGACAGTGGAGCATCCAGAAATTTTGTTAATAAAAAGTTCATCGAGAAATACCGCTTGCCACAGAGTGCTATATCTAAACCACTCACCGTAGAACTGGCCGATGACCATAAGAAGGAAGTAAAAAAAGAACTGAACATCGAGAAGCTGGAGTTAGATGCATACAAAGCATCTGGTATCATCGCACAAGTTCTGGACCTGCCGCGATATGATCCTATACTAGGAAAACTATAGTTGTACTTCGTGAACCCCAACATCAATTGGAGAAGTAACACCCTTACGTTCCAGTATGGACAGTGCACCATCAAAGTCAACGCCAATGCCCAGAAAGCTGGTATTACCTCTGAATACTCCACGATCTATATCTCATGCCACCAATTAGCTGTCACTCCAGAAACAGCTGAATTGTTTGCCGTCTGTTCCACTAATCTTCTTGAACTGCCAAATGATATGAATGAAGAGGGCAAAGCTCTCATTCATGAATTTGAGGATGTATTTCTCATCGAACTTCCTAATAACCTACCATCGCAATGAAACATTGACCATGCTATAGAGCTAATTCCTGGGTCTGAACCTCTATCAAAACCCACTTACAGATTGTCATATGTGGAGATGAATGAACTAAAGAAACAGCTTGCCGAGCTTATGACCAAGGGATTTATTAGACCAAGCACCTCTCCATTTGGTGCTCCCGTGTTGTTTGTACATAAGAAGGAAGGAACCCTTAGACTCTATGTGAACTATAGGACTCTGAATAAGATCACCATCAAGAACCTATATCCTCTGCCAAGGATAGATGAACTTATGGACCGTCTCACTGGTTCCAAGTATTTTTTAAAGATTGATCTTTATTCTGGGTATCACCAGATCCGTATCAAGGATTCTGATATTCACAAAACTACCTTTCGCACAAGATATGGACATTATGAATTTCTTGTCCTCCTTTTTGGTCTAACGGATGCTCTTGCTACTTTTATGACCCTAATGAATGACATTTTCCGTGACTATCTGAATAAGTTTGTCATTATCTATCTGGATGATATATTGATCTATAGCCAAACAAAAGAGGAACACATCCAACATATTCGTATTGTTCTCTCTACCCTCAGGAAGCATAAGTTATATGCTAAAGTCAAGAAATGTGAATTGGTCAAAAAATGAGTGGAATATGTAGGTCACTTCATATCCAAAGAAGGAGTTGCAGTTGATCCATGAAAAGTGGAAACCATCAAAAGTTGGCCTGCCAACTAATATATCGGAAGTTCGATCATTCCTGAGATTAGCCAGTTACTATCGAAAGTTTGTAGAAAAATTTTTATCCATCGCCACCCCACTAACTGATCTCCTACATAAGGATCATGATTTTGTTTGGACAGAGGAAGCCCAGAGTGCCTTTGAAGCATTAAAAGAGAAACTTATTACCACTCCGATCCTCCTCCTCCCTGATCCTACCAAGCTCTTCATAGTAACCACTAATGCCTCTGACTATACTATTGGAGCTGTACTTGTGCAAGATCAAGGAAAAAGTGAACAACCTGTAGCCTATGAATCCAGAAAGTTATCCTCAGTAGAACAGAATTATGCTGTACATAAAAAAGAATTGTTGGCTATCATTTATGCCATCCGAACATGGCGCATGTATCTTGAAGAACAAAGGTTTACCATAGTAACAGATCACGCATCCTTGGAGTATATTAGAACCCAGTCCAACTTGTCAAGGAGACAAGCCCGATGGTTAGAAACTCTGCAAGCGTATGACTTTGTGGTATAATATAAACCTTGCAAAACCAAAGTAGTGGCTGATACATTATCAAGAAAGCTGCAACTGGGAGTGATAACCACTTTAACTGCAATCTTAATATATGATCAAATTCTCGAACAAGGGTACCAGAATAATAAGTACTTCGCACCGATCATGAAAACTTTGCAACATTCTAAATAAGCTGATGAAAAGGCCTGAGCAAGAGTCAAACACTTTGAACTATATAATAAACGTATATATCTTCGAGAGGGACATCGATTAGCTATCCCTACTGATAAGAAATTGAAGACACACATTTTGCAAGAACATCATGATGCTGAAATCGCAGGACACTTGGGAATAAACAAGACCATAGAAGTAGTAATGAGAAACTTCTATTGGCCAAAAATGGGTAAAGAGATCCAACGGTACGTACAAACATGTGATATGTGCCAAAGGAATAAAGCAAGCAATTAGACTCTTGCTAGACTTCTCCAGCCCCTGCCAACCCCTAGTAAAAGATAGGAAGAAATTACTATGGACTTCATCGTGCAGTTGCCCCTAACAAGACAAGGACATGACGCTATAGTAGCGTTTGTCGACCACCTCTCAAAGAGAACACATTTTCAACCGATACATACCTCTACCACTGCTCCAGAAGTAGCTAAGATTTTCTTCATTACTATCTTCAGAAACCATGGCTTGCCCAAGATAATTATTTCAGACAGAGATCCAAAATTCACTAGCCGATTCTGGCAAAGTGTTTTCAAACACCTGGGTACCAAAACTGCCATGTCAATAGCCTTCCATCTTCAGACTGATGGACAGACCGAAAGAATGAATTGCACATTAGAGGAAATAATCCGAGCCTACGTGACATATAGATAAGATCAATGGAATGAATATCTACCAGCTGCTGAGTTTGTGTGCAACAATTCCAAACAAGTATCAACTAGGTATACACCCTTTGAATTGGATTGTGAACAACATCCAAACACTCCAATCTCCTTAACCACACCATCAGAAATACCAGCCGCAGATGACTTTGTAAACTATTGGACTTCAATGATTGAATTAGCAAAAGATGCTTTAAGGGAAGCTCAAGAAAGGCAAGTAAAATATGCGAATGAACATCGACATCACTTAATATTTAAAGTAGGAGACCAAGTCCTCCTATCCTTGAAGAATACCAATACCCTTGTTGATCGATACCGGCCTACTAGAAAATTGACTCCGAGGTTCGCCGGACCCTATCAAGTGACACAAGTAGTCTCTCCGACCGCATATAAATTGAATCTTCCTACTGAAATAAAGATCCACCCCATGTTTCATATTTCATTGCTGAAACCATACCAAGCTGCCCCAAATGAATTTCTCTGACCCACACCACCTCCTGCTATTGTTTTGCCTAGTACAGAACAGGAAGAATATGAAGTTGAAACCATTCTAGACAAAAGGATTCTTCAGAAGAAACCCCAGTATCTAGTGAAATGGCTTGGGTATCCTCTCCATGAAGTAACATGGGAACTTGTGGACCATTTGGTAAATGCTAAAGCGAAGATCGAAGAGTTCGAGAAGACGAGGACATTTTCATTTTAAGAAGAGGAGAATGTAACGAATCCGCACCTGCCCCCATCAATTCTGTGTAAGTATACATGACTCTGTGTGACTATGGACCCGAAGTCTG
>CAJVPT010006602.1:0-10875 GCA_910592055.1 Acaulospora colombiana
CGGAAGGAGGTTAACATGTTATTCAGATAAATTGATGAAGAAAATTTGATTTGATTATATTAAAGTGTAAAATAAAAACATATATATGTAAAACAAAAAAACACACACATAATCTTGCCAGTTTGAGTTGGATAGGGCACTTGATCCTTTGGATCATGCAACCCGTTCAAGCATCTGCGATGTGAGTTGCCCCCTGGGGGGCTCTAAGGGAGAGATCATCTAGGAGATTTTGTTTCAAGTGAGATTAGATTTTGAAAAATATTTGATAGATTATCATGTGGTAGATTTAAGATGTGATTTTGAAAATTAATCGTCGGTGTTTAAAATATTTATAAATAGCATTGAAATTTACATCTTTATTTGGTAGATGTGATCGAAAGGTGAATTTGAAACAATAAAGTAATGAATAGTTTAACGAATGTTCAGAAAGGTGAGTGCGATGCGATGAAATCTTTTTTTAATAAGATACACCCGTCAGATCACTTTCATCCTTTCATTTGATCCATCGGAGAGAAGGGGTTAAAATTGTCTCTGAAATCAGGCTAGTGTTTGACGCTCACATCTTTTATTGCAGGTCAAATATTTGAGAATGTGATAATTGGTATACTCAGAAAGGATCCAGAATTTAGTGTGAATGCGATAAGGCTTGTGAATAGAGATAATGATATTGATATAATAGTTTTTTACGGTGATCTTGTTGTGTTTATTCAATGCAAGGATTTTGTGTTCAAGGTTAGAATCAGTTATGTTAAGGAATTTATCACAACTGTAAATATGCATGGACGTGATAAGCTTGGAATCTTTGTATCGTCAAATAGATATAGTAAAAATTGCTATAACATTTCGATGGATAATATATTGTTGTTGACGGTTAAAGATGATATAGTTGGAGCGATCAAATCATATCATCCAAAGGTTACTTTATCATTGGAACGTGTATTGATGAGGGATATCATATTCTTCTCAACATTCAAGATTAACGAGGATATACCAAATTAATAAATTAAATATCATAATAACCTGAATGAGAATATGGGCTCACAATAACATCTTTTCAATTATTGTGTTGTACTAATTCATAATATTTTAGTTCATTCAAAAAAATATCAATATTTAAATTTTATTATAATAAAAATAATTTCAAATATATTGAATAAATATACAAATACTATTTTAAAAAAATAAAATCATGAATATATTCATTATGCCCCATAAAATATAATATTTCATTAGGATCTTTCCAATTTAATATTTTTGTTTCATATTCTTTCAATCTTCTTTGATAATCATTCTCAGATTTTTCTTCACCATTATATTCTTCTTTATAGGGTTTGATAGGGCAATTGTAATCGATATATACACATCTAGTCTTATCATTGATTACAATTTTCAATTGCCATGATATAATAAGATCTGAATATATTAATTTATTTTGTGCAGCAAATATAGACACATCCAATACTTTAGGATTTTCTCTCAATATCATGGCTACTTCAATATGATAATCTTCTTGAAATAAGTGAAGATAAGATAATCCGGGAATTTGGGATTCTGCGAAATTAAGAATCAATCTTTTCACATTTTAAGATTTATTATTGAAATTAAATCTCGATTCGTTTTTAGATGATTTAAAATTTTTTGTAATCATTAAAAAAAATATAATGAAAAAAATACAAATTTCTATAATGATAGGAATTGATTCTTTGGTGATGTTTTTAATAATAATTTCGATAATAGAATACATATTCTTTTAATCACAAAAAATATTCCATCAAAAAGTTATATCTTATCATATTTATATCATAATTTGTGGGAGTAAAATTTGAAAAAAAGAACACATATTCTTGTTATTATCACACAAGACACGAAACGTTATTCATGATAAATGTTTATTGGTTCATAACAAGTAATTACTAAGGAAATGTCAAGTTTATTCAACCCCTGAACACACGTCCTTTCAACACAAGTGGTCCAATGAAATTGAAATAAACTTGACTCGTGAACATTTAAATAAAAAACAATCTTCATCGAATACCCTTATTTATAAGAAAAATTCAAATCCTAATTTTGAATGTTTTCCGATTCATCCACAAATATATTCAAATGGTCTCAAATCGAACAAATACAAAAACCAAACAAGTTCATATGAAAATCATAAAATTCTTCTCATTTCACGAAGAGGTTATAATCCACCAATATCAGAAAGATTCTCTCATACAAATTAAATGTCTTCAAATCAATAACATATGATCTCAAGAATTCTTCAAAATCATAATTTACGACACTCTTGCGATTATACTTGATCGACAATAACATCGAAGTTAAAAACATCATCACACAATTAATAGTCATCGTAAAATTCTCACAGTCGAGAACTCACATTTGATAACGTTGCTTGGTTCTCAAGATATACAATTGAGCAATAACCATTTCTTCTCTGGAACATCTCGTCCTTCTCAACACATCATTCATAAAATAAAAGAGATTCTGATACGAATGTTTTCCAAACACGTCTTCCAAAAATGTCATGATCTTTTTCACATAATATTGCCTCTCATTGTCATTCATCTTTATCATTCACTCACACAAATCAAATCATTATTTATATATTTAACACATTCAAAATTTATCACGTGATAACCCACATTTAATTGGTTTATCGAACACTTTGAATGATTGGTATATATTTTTTATATAAATACAAGGTCAGGTGGGGGTATGTACGATTACACGTATAAAAAAACAACCAAGCAAAAAGGATCGACAGAATCACGAATATGGAAAATTTTTTTTCAGAAAAATGAACATCGATTGTCTATTCTGTTGGCAAAATAAGAAAAGATGCAATGGAAATCTACTCACGAAATGTGATCGATGCATCCGGCGAAATCTTACATGTATCAAAATCAAAAATAAACTAATGAATTTTGAATTATTACAAAATGAATATATGAGATTTATGCGTGAGAACGAACAACTCAAAATCACTATCAAAAAATTAGAAAATCAGATCAGGAAAATGTAAGTAAAATTATTCAAAATCTCATCTTTTTTCATCTTTCATGACGTCTCCTAACCGAAATCTTGTCATTTCTTATAATAAATCATATAAAGATATTAATAAGAAGGAACACGCACTTTCCATTCAACAATCATCAATTGGGATTAATTATTATATGTGTAACCTCAATTCAAATATAAAATAATATTCTTGATCATTCCACTTTATCAAAAATGTGTTCGTTTTCAAAATTATCAAATGAATTGATCTACGAGATCTTTAATCACCTCAATCTCAAAAATCAATATTCCTTATCAATCGTTAACAAACATCTAAAAAATATATACAATCGCATCACATATGACCCTCAAAAATATACCTTTTATTATAAATCACGTAACGGGTTACATAAAAATATCAAGTTTAAAAAAATATTCATTAACAAAAACTATCAAAAAATGGTCGAATTCATAACCAAATCAAATAAAATTATTAGAAAACAAATATTCTACAAAGAAAATATCCCACGATGTAAACATCCCACCATACAAAAAAAGATAATCACACTCATCGAAATTGATGATTTTGGTAAAACATCATATGAAAAATGTCTAATTTTTAAACATTGTACAAGCGTGAACGTCTTCAATGAAAAATATGATATTGTAAATTGTAATTTTGTACTTCCACGTGATATCAACATGTGGTTATTAATTGGCATGGGTAGTCGAATTTCTCACTACCATCACATGTGTAATGATTGTTTTTCAACAATCAATAAAATGCTCAATATCACTATTTACAATCCAAGTGTCTTCAACATTTCATAAAAATATTTCGAATCGTGATTATAATAATATCTTTCAAATCTTCCTCGAATATGAAATCTCTTTAAATATCTATCATACTTTTTCATTTTTATATATTTCTTTTCTCTCTCTTCATCAAAATATGTTTTTATAATTCTATATCTTCGATTTTTAAATAAATCCATATTTAACCCCTGTTTTGCTAATTCAATCTCAAATGTTAAAAAAATTTGACTCATAAATAAAAAATATTTGTATCGTTTCAATTGACAAATGAAATATCTTCATTTCTCTAGAATCGTAGGCTTCCCGCAATAACAAAATGGTTGATCTCTTAATCTTTCCAGTTGAGTTTCGAAAAGCTTCTCATTTAAATCTTGCAATACATAAAATTCATTCATCGGTTGAAAATATTTTTTTCATTTTGAATAATACATCGAATGTTATAATATGAACATCGATTAATACATGAATATAAAATTATATTAAATCCATATTCAAGTGATTCTTCGAATATCATAAAGTTTATCTCAAGGATATTGAATACTTTGGAAGCTATCTTAATGCAATACACAAATGATATACAGCATTTTTATATAAAATAATAAATAATAATATTCTGATTGAAATCTCATCTCATTTAAACTATTGATTGACATCTCATCTAGATCTCATGTCCATTACGATTATCAAATTTTTTATTAATCATATTCTTATAATCAATTGCATCTTCTTTTTTGTAAAAATATTTTTGATTAAATTTCTTATCTTTCTACCAACTAAATTTTCAAGCTTTTTTACGATTTTTACAATAATAAATTCCATTATATTTAGATATATTATTTTTATATAATTTACAATTTCTTTGATTCAATCCATTTGATCCATCTCGCAAGTTCATTTCATGATTATCCAATCCATTACGATTCACATGATCAATAATCTTATATTCAGGTTTAATCAAATTATGTAAATAATATGGTTTTTTTTTATTTCTAATTGCATAAAATGTGTTACCTTTTTTTGATGTATGCTATGTAAATTCTTTGAGAAGTTGATAATGTTTGATGTCACATATAATCGTTTGATTTTGTATCAGTTGGACCTCAAGATAGACTTCATCTCTCTCACAAACAACACGTACTTGATTCTTGAGTCCAAATTTAGTCTTTTGACCTTCCATCCATTTTGTAATAGGAATCATTTTTAATTTTTTATTTTTCAAAGATAAAAACATATCATTTTATATATATTTTTTATTCGATATTTATGATTATGTAATAAATTATACAAAATATTCTGTTCATTTTTTCTGTACGTGCCCATCACCTAATTCACATTTTCTTTTTTTACTTTCCAATTTCACATCATTTTTAGTCAATTTCAAAATATTAAATTTATCAAACACATGGATATCGTATTGCCTATTGTCATCAAGCATTCTAATGAATTTCTCCAAATATTTTTTTGATAAATTTTGAGATTCTTCATCCATCTTTCCAAATTTCTCATCGTCATCCATACCCATCACGTCATCTGATTGAAAATTTGAATAATAATTAATAAATCTCGCACACATGCTGATCAAACTCTTGAAATAGTATATTATGTCCAGCTTATGAATATTGTCATCGAATTGATCCAATAAAATCACCTTTTAATTTATCTTGTCACTTGTTTTTTTTATCACGAGATATTGATATCGTTCTCCAAGCTCAATCTTGATACCCTCTCTCAAAATTCTCTCCACAAAACAATTTATCAGATTTTTCTTATTTGATTTATATGATGCCTAAGATGCTAACATTTTAGAATCGTATTTCTTCATCATGCTCTCACGTATCAACTCCTTGATCAATTCGCGCATATCACTCTTATTATTAACATCCACGATCTTCCACATGACCTTGTTAAAAAAATCACGAAAGAATTCTGATCTTCCCCTCTTCACTATATCCACACTCTTTACAAATAGTTTCTTGAGATGAAAATTAGGCACATCGATATGTGGAATTCCAAAATATTTTTTTTACCCAGAAACACTACCGGAAACAGAACCTCCTCATATGTCATCCACAAATATGACATGCCATTATCTTTCATCAAATATTTATTCACCCGATCCTTCAAATCATTCATCACTCCCATTGTTATTTTGACCATCTCGGTCCAATATTCTTCCTTATTCATTTTTTCATCTAAATATTTTTGATCACATTCAACATAGCATTCATCCGGATACGTCAAATACAATGAATCTGTATCTCCATACTTTATCGAAAACCCCAACTCCTTCACAAATTCTGCAACCAGTTTAATGTTATATCTTCCTGCAACTGTCACTGCACCCACTAGCTCTCTCATAAACAATGGTGACGATTGATCTCCTACCCCTCCATAGAAACTATTCATATAAACCTTAATTATATTCTGTTTCAGGTTCACACGATCATGTTCAAATTGTAATTTCGCATCCTGAATACCTTCCAATTGATTCAATTCGATCCGTCTCTTCAATTCATTCAATCACTTCTTCTCAACGCCACGCATTTTCATCAAATTTTTCAAGATCGATACATATATCCTATCATTTACATCATCGCCATCCTGTCTCACCGACCACGCATCACGTTTCTTCCATTAAACTCAAAATTAATCTCATGTAAATTATAATTTGACCGATATCTCAAATAATCTTCTCCCGAAATCACGATCTTTTTAGGTGATAAGTTATAAGTCATTATCAAACTTGGATACAATGATACAAAATCCAATCCCATCCCCAGTTGCCCATTCTCCAATCCCTTCTTCGGAGGAAACACATATGCACCTGGGTATTTACCTTTCTCTACGTCCTTATTCTTCACACAATTAATCAAAATTCCAACCTCATTTGCCATCGCACCTATCAAATTTTGAACTTTTACATCAATCGCATAGCAATACGAATCATGTAATGAAACATATGAAACACTCAACAACAACTGGTATGAATCGATCACATTTATCTTGACTATCAACTCCTGACATCAACGTGTGTCCACCATACAGTACTTTGTGATCTCACATATCTCATCTCACGATTGTGTTTCTGATACTCTTTGAAACTTCACATCCTCATAATAATTTTTCATCCGGTCATATGGCAAATTCACCTTGGACTCCAATCCCAACAAATTTAAAAAATACTTGAGCAAGCTCTGAAGTGATATCGGATATATCTTTCGAAGTGCAATTCAAGTATCTATCACAAGCATCCCGGGTCTCCTGAAATATATGCTCTCTGCAGTTTCATCCGGATTAATCTTGATCTTTAAATTATTCATATTCGAATCAAACATTTTTCTCGATTTCTTCTCCTTACTCTCGTCAAACTTAATATAACTCGTCATCACACTCATCTCTTTCGTTCCCCTTCTACCCAACATCACGTTCGCAAATTCCTCAAACATATCAAACTTTTCACATGATTTCAAAATGAATGACCAATCATATCCCATATCATTGAATCCAATCATCACATCCCGATTCAAACGAGACACACAATACGTGAAATCCAAGATCATTAATCTCTCATTCCTCGACACTCACAACATCCATCCCTCATCCTTATTCGATTCCTTTGTGGTCAAACATATTTGGCACATCAGTTCAACCGAATCCTTCCAATGCACTATACAACATATCATGAAAATTTCATCCTCCTCATATTGTGCATCAGGAACATCATTAACCCCTCGTCCACTATACGTCTCGATATCCCAAGTCAGGATCATTATCTTCTGTTTCTCGGGTGGATTTTCACTCAACCTCATCTGATCCAATCTCAGATTCACCATCTTTCGATAACATTGCATGTCATCACAAATGTACATTGGATTCACATCGATCCAATTCCATTGCGTCAGATTAATCTTGTTCTCACATGCCACCTTTCAATAATAGAACGTCATGTCATTGGAACACGTCAGATACATATCCTTAACACATTTCAATGCCTTCTTTCAATCATAATGATTCAAAAAATATACCCTCACAAATCGGTCGGGCTTCTCACGAAATTCTTTAAAATAATATCTTTCGATTATCTCATATCCCTCATAAACACCCACATTCATCAATATCTCTTTCATCTCATATTTCTGGACCATGATATCAAAGAACACATGAATCCTGGTTACATCGACTCTTAACTTTTTATTATTTCTCATGATACCATGAAGTCTCAACATATATCTCTTCGTCTCATACTCCAAACCATCCTCTACATCAATTGGCAAAAAATCAAAACCATTCGAATAATCTTCAAACTCAATAAAATCGTCACGTTCAGGAAAATCATTCATATTTATGCAAATCAACTTCCACACAGTATCCCAAACAAGATATCAGATGGAATTATTCATTTATTAAAATATAACATCAAAATTTAATTTCATAATGATAATTTTCAAAAAAAAATAAAACATAATAAAAATTGCTAACTATTATCAATCTCTTCAATCTCATAATCCGAATACAATTCAGGCATCAATTTGGTATACTTGTCATATACACTAATCAAATAATCTTTTTGATCCCTGTCAGATTCACGATCATGTTTCACGCAACGACTAATCATCACGTCAACCCTAGGTTTTAAATATATCACCTTGTTCACAGGAAACGGAAACGTGATCTTTCTCTTGCAATCTTCCAAATATTCAATCAAATCATCATTATCCACCATCAATTGAGTAAACACAGTTGTATCCAGATGAGTTCTATCAAGAATGATATAATTATATAATTTCATTATCTTCAATTTCGTCATTAATTTTTCATATGCCTCCAAGATCACATGTTGGAAGAAAAATAAAAATTTTCCAAAATCATGAAGGAACATACCGAATTCCCTCACTAATCGCAGAGACATCTCCTTCAGAAGATAGACCTTCTTTCTTTCAAATTCGAGTTGATGCTTCAATTCATTAGCATAAGTCGTCTTTCCAATCTCAATTGCACCCATCAAAATAATAATCTCAGGATTCTTCTCCTTCTTGAATGTATAAGCATATCACAAGATCCAAGTTGTCACCTTATTAACAAAAAGATAAATTAAAAATCAAAAAATGATCTCGCTAAATGAAAATTTTTCTAAAAATAAAAGCATCATCATCTTTCTAGCATTCATCATCACGTATTTACGCAAATCATGTTCCACCCAGTGCCCGCATTCATGCGAGTACCAGATGAAACTTCATTTATTCAAATAAAATAAAAAATAATATTCAAATAAAATAATAATAATTTTAAAATACAATCAATTATTCAATCTTCATCTCATCCTCCATACTAAGACCATTCAGTTTTGATTTTTTTTTTGTCTACTAATATCATCTGATCCCACACTCACATCGTCATTACCCCTTTCCACAACTTCCTCTACAACCACATGTCTCTCACATTTCTTCTTCTTAATCTTCAAAAACACTTTTCTAATGTCATCGAATTTTTCGATCAACGATGAAGTCAACCTATCTTTCATGCTCACCATATCACCCAATAAGTAAAGTTTCCAATCTTTATTATTTTCAGGTTCCAATCGTTTCAGAATCAAATCCTTCACATGCACATAGTACATCGCACATCGATAAAAACAATTCACACCATCAAAATCAGAAAAAAATTCATGCTTACACATCCAACGAAGATCATCTTCAGATAATTCAATACCTGTTTCCTCCCTAACCTCTCGAATTGCGCACATCAAATAATCTTTATCATCTTTACATCGTCCACCCGGAACCTGAAGAAGTCCAAAAAAATCCTTATCCACATTACACCGACGACTCATCCATACCTTTTGATCATCATCAATAAGCAACACAATCGAAAATCTCTTTGAATTTGCCTTATGCATTTCGATCTCTTGTTTAACATTCATCATTTGTGCAAAATTATATTTGAATACACTATTTGCTTCATTTGCATCATTAAATTTTCCATTCAAAACAATTGCAAATGCTTGAACATATTTCGAAAATTCAAGATGACTTCTTCGATAATTTTCAAATTCTTTGATTTTTTTCAAGTATTCCTCCATTTTAAAGTTACACATACAATGCTCCACCCGGTGCTCAAAAAAGAACACCAAATGGGGTTATTTATTATATGGATGAAATCACATTATTCACAAAATTAGAACCTATCCTACAACTACCCTTAATATCAAAATATTAATATCAATAATTGCATCTCACACCTAGTGCATCAAATAAGGTTTTCACATTCTTCTCTTGCTATTACACAAACAATAATATCACACACACAATTCATATTTCTTCTGATATGGACTTATCAAGCCTTTTCTCATCAGATATCTTCACACCTTGTTATATTTCTTGGATATATATTTAAAAATTTCTTTCAAATCCAAAAATGTAAAAGAATCAATCTTTTCTCTATAATACAAATACTTATCCTTGGATATACGTATCCCATCTTTCACCTCATACTCATCATTGACCTCATAATAATAATATTTCGCTCATATGTTGTCACATGAAAATATCAGTCGAATTTGTCATTTATTTACCACCATATCGAAATCTCGGAAAATAAAATTTTGAGCGGCAATCAAATCATCCTCATCAACCTTTGGATATCTGTGCAGTGTATCATAAAACCCATTTACCTTTTTCATAACTATATCATCATCAATCAATATGAACACATATAATTCGTAATCCTTCTTCTTTTCATAATCCTTAAATGTATCAGTATCCTCGAACGTGTAATCTTCAAGTGGTTTAAATTTCAAATTTGTTAAATCGAAATTCATAATTTTGTACTTACGCACTCATTGCTCTATCCAGTATCCCCATATACACGAAAATACCCAATAGAGCTTATTTATTTAATCAAATTACAAATAAATAATCATTGTTCATTTTTCATATATCTATAATATTTAATACGATTAAATTCAAAATCTGCTGCATTAGATGAATTAAAAAGAACCTTCTTTTCCCATCTATAAATAGCATTAGCTTTATCGAGTGTGAGTGAGTCCATCTCACTTTC
>CAJVPT010006603.1:0-10875 GCA_910592055.1 Acaulospora colombiana
AGGTATATTTGGTGCTGCAATAATTGCAGGAAACTTTTTTACTTTCATTGAAATTGGAATCCTTTGTAAAATGGTTCTACATTTTACTTCTATAATTTATTTTATTGCTCGATAATATCTTCAAAAAACTACTTGTTGCAATATTACTAGTATCGCTCAATTCATAGTTATCTAAACTGAAACTTTCATTGTTTATTTCATTGGAATCATCGAAAGAACTGTTGTATTACATTTTATTTTGATATAAATAATACCAGTAATGTTGTAAGGAGAAGAATATCATAAAAAATATCATAAAATTTTAAATAAATATGTAAAGGTATTAAAGGAATATAAAAAAAAAATTATGAGATTTTTTTTTAATTATCTTAAATAGCTACATTTAAACTGCTAATTTTTATTTAACCTAGCTAGGTTTTAAAACTTGAAATCCATATTCGATTCGTATACAAACAAATCAAAAAATTTTAAATCTGATCTGATTTGTTCAGATCAAATCCACAGATTATTCAGATTTAGATAAAAATTGAGATCCCTATTCACTGTTGATAATTGTGTATTAATCGTCTGGCCCCTAGCTGGATCTACCCACTTACAGAGTGATTAATGGGTCCAACTCGAGAAAACAGTGATAGGTTATCATTAATCTGCATGTATATAGAAAATATATAGTTTGTATGAGATGATTGATGTGATGACCAGAATTTCATTATCTACGATATTAAGTTAATTCTTAATAAAAGTGCTCGCATCTAATACCAGTTGTGGTTTAAAAAATAATAATAATAATAATAATAATAATTGTATTATGTTAAAATGAAAATTAAATTTGATTTAAACTAAATAATAATTTTTTATTTATATAATTCTTTTTGACACTCCTATCAAAAAATTTAATGACTCTTTTGTTAAAAAATAATAAAAATAATAATAATTTTTGTTTATTTTGTCAAAATAATAATAATAATAATAATAATTTTTAGATTTCCTGCTAAAAAAATAAAAACAATATTAATTTTGATTCTTTTGGCAAAAAATAATAATAATAATTTTTTATTTTTTTACAAAATAAATAATAATTCTTCTATCAAAAAAAAAAAAGATAACAACTTTAATTTCTTGCTAAAAAATACTAATTCTCTATTTAAAAAAAAATAATTACTTGGTCTTTTTGCTAAAAAAAATAATAATTTAATTTTTATTGATTTTTTTGGTGAGATTTTCCTATCAGATTTTTAAGATTATTATATATTCTTCAATTAAAATTAAAATTATTATTATTATTATTATTATTAAATATTATAAATAAAAAATTAATATAATTATTAACAATAATGTATCAGTTGATAATTTTTGAATTTTTGTAATATTTTTAATTGTATTTACTTATATCTTATTATACTTGTTATGGTATATCTTTGCATATGAGATACAATATATATCACTATTTTCTAAAAATTTTAATAACTTCTATGATCTTAAATAAATATTTTATAGTTAATTTGCATATATAATAAAATATTTTTTTTTAAACACTCTGTCAGGCTAGTTATGTGTGCTTTATTAAACAATTGTAAGCTATGCATATAGTATGAATCGCATATATAATAAAATATTTTATTTATATTCATATATAAATATTTATTCTTTTATTTATTTGCATCTTTATAAATAGGATACTTTAGCTTCTAATACTTTTGTAAATAGAATATTATAATCTAATTTTTACCTTTGTAATAAAATCTGAATCTGGCTTATTCTATGTTTCTAAAATAACCTGATAATTTTGTTTATAATAGATTTTATTTTTAAAAAATCAAGAATGTAATTAAAAACAAAAAATGCATATTTTATAGATTATCATTTTTAAGTAAGGCTTTTGTAGGCTACCATATATACAGTATATATATATATATATATTTCAAAAAAAACAAATAATTGATTAATATTTGATTTTATTAATAATTAAAAAAAGATTATAAAAAAAAAAAATTTTTTTTTTGAAGGTTTGATCCATAACTATAAATTATAAAATAATTATTAGATGGTACATACAGTATATTAAAATTTTTTTCTAAAATGATAAAGACTATGTCGTCAACAATTAGCAATAACTATATAATATATATAATAATTTTTAAATGCCTATCTTTTATTCAATTACGTACCAATAAAATTTTGCATTATCAGTCGTAAAATTACAAATATGTACCGCCAAAAAGTTTTATGAGCACAAAAAGCCCTAATCATTGATCAAATCCAAAAATGTATTTTTGTACGTAGTTATACATGTACTCTTTAAGCTTTATTATGACATGACTTTCCAAAAATATAAAGTCTTTATCCCGACATATACAGATAACCTCTGACCAGTATTTGCGATGAAATATTTTTATACAAAATTGATATTAAAAAGTTTACATATCTGGGTCTCTTAAAATAAAATGTTAAAGCTCATTTCAATTAAAAAAAAAAAAACGCTAGATAAAAATATTCACCAATTAAACCAGACAAATACGTTTGGAAATTGCAAAATTTGTCCGAATCAACTTACCGGATATTCGTGGTGCCAGAGTTGCGAGTCTAAAAATTTTAGAGATTTGTTTGAATATTGGGATAGCGGAAATAAAGAACTCAATGATATAATCCGTAACCTTCAGCTTACAGCAAGAAACCATCAGCAAGTGGTTGAATGGATTCCATATAACAACTTGGAAAGCATTGAAGAAATCGATAATGGAGCACATGCGGTAATATATTTAGCTACCTGGAAAAATGGGCCAATAATCAAGTATGAAAATAATATGAAATGGAATCGGGAAGGTAACTGCAAAGTAGCTTTGAAAAAGATAAGAGATTGTCACAGGCCGAAAGTGTTCGAAAGATTGAAAAACGAGGTGATTTTTCTTTTCATATATAATTATTTTGGTATTTTAAAACAACACATTAAATTATTGCATAAAAACTCCAGATTTCGGTCCATGCAGCATGCAATGTCCTGGAAAATGTGATTACTTGTTATGGAATCTCCAAAGACCCTGAATTAAATGAATATATTATAATTATGAAATATGCGTCATCTGGAAGTTTGCAAAAGTATATGAAAGATAATCAAAGCTTAAAGATAAAAGAAAAATTATCAATTTTATATAAAATTGCAACAAGTCTTAAGAAGATGCATGATATGAACATAATTCACCGAGATCTTCACACAAGAAACGTTTTGATTAATGGAGATATGCCTTATATTTGCGATTTTGGGTGCAGTATATTTTCTGATCTTTCATATGAAAAACCTGACAAAGTTTACGGCGTACGCTTATATATGGCTCCCGAAGTCATAAACGATAAAAAAAGCTCCAAGGAAGCGGACATATTTGGGCTTGGAAGGATTATTTTCGAAGTTATCACAGGGAGACTCCCATTTCATGAGCGTAAAAATGATTTCTTTCTTCAATTCGAACTTGCCAGAGGAATTAAGCCAGAGATTCCTAAAGACGTATCAAGATCTTTAAAAGATTTAATGAATAAATGCTGGGAAATAGACCCCGAAAATCGTCCAAATGCAGAATACATTTGTGACGCGCTAAAAGAAGAATTCAATACCGAAAGTAATAGTAATGTTGAACTCGGAAGTATGTAGAAAGTTTTTATAGAAAATTAATCACAGCAGTCTTTCCACTTTCTAATTATGTCGTGATATTGTGAAAGAATTATGGTTATCCTATTAACATGGACTAATCTTAATTCTATACGTGATATCGCGGTTATATGGAAATGCCTATTTACTTATTTTACATTCGTTAATCTTAATATCAGTTAGTCACGGATCGACGTCTACAAGTCAAAGAGGAGGTATTATATTTTTTCATCTAGTAACAAAAGAATCAAATGTTCTATTGACCGAAATTTATTAATATAGATGAACTTTCGAACTCGGATTTTACTTCACAAGGTAATATTTATTCGATTGAATAGAATGTAGATACGTTATAAATGCTAACATGTGAAAATTATCTTAGGATACCTAACCTTATCCAGCTTAACTAATTCAAAAAGGTAATTACAGCTATCTAATTTTAAAAATAATTGATAAAACGTATTGATATATTAATAGCACTTACGCATTGTTAGAATAAGCATTAATGAATAACAGAATTAATTAGGTTAGCGTTATTAATATTAAAGGTCATATTATAATCAAATACATAAGGACTATTCATACTAATAAATCCGATTTGAGTAATAATAAATTACTATATATACTGTAATTGTCGGTGATGAAACTTCAATTTATGCACTTCCATTTCTAAATCTTGCCCTATCTGAAAAAATATATTAAATGTTAATATATCAATATGCCAATTAGTCAGAAGTAATAAAAAAAATTCATACTTGGATACAATTCGTCAGAGTTATAAGCTAATAGAATAACGTTAATATTATCGAAATTTAAATGAATAAAATTTACGTTAACGGGAATGAACATACATTCAATTTCAGAAGAAAATAATTCTCCAGAATATATTGGGCTCGAAATATTCGATTTACGGGATGTTATTCTTGATGGAAGAGAAGGATATTCGGAATTCATCATTTCTTTACGATCACGATTAGTTTCTAATATCTCGGGAAAAATTTTTGCCACGCTAAAGAGTTTTTCAGATTCCGATGAAAGATTAAGTAGTTTAGAGGCATTCAATGAAACAATCCTTTCCACTACTTCATTTGCCGTCGGGCGTTTCAACGGATCGGCATCCCAGCAACGTTTAATTAGTCGAACTAATAGATTAGGTGTACTTCTATCAAATTCAGGACGAAGCCCACTACAAATTTGAGCTATAAGTTTTGCGTCATGCAGCTTCTGTGGAAATGGAGTTCTCCCTGTAACAATTTCGTACATCATTATTCCTAAACTATATATATCACTGGCCCAAGTGTACTTTTGACCTTTTCCTCTTAAAACCTCCGGTGCCATATACTGGACTATTCCGTATTGCTCTACTACTGCACTTTCGGATGAAGCACACCTTCCTAAATCTCCTATACACACCTGATCAGATTTTACTAATATATTTCCGGGGTGTAAATCTCGATGCACTAAATTTGATCCATGTAAATTAGCTAGTCCTCTTGATATATGTTCCATTATTAAGAATATCATGGGCCAATTTAATTTGAAATTTATTTTTTTTAAAAAATTTTTTAAATCTCCATTAATCGCGTAATCTTGGACAATCAAGTAATCTTTGGTCCCCAAGTCCCTAGATATCCCAAAAAACCTTATAATATGTGGTAGACCTTTACAATGTTGAAGCATCGTTACCTGTATAAATTTAGTAATTATTAGTATGCATATAAGATAAATACTTAATGTAGATATATATACCTCGTTCAACATTTGTCGACTATCGGAAGTAATCTTTAACCTTTTTAATGCTACTCTGTAGTTTTTTCTTCTTGATAATTCTTCAACTTTTTCATCCCAATAATCAAGAGGTCCATCCGACCAAATTGTCGAATATACTACGCTAAAGCCGCCTTCTCCTATGGGCTTAAGACCTTTTAACTTTTTATATGGAATCCACTCAATCACTTGACTAACGTTTCGTGAATTGAGTTGCGATTCTCGTATTATAGTATCAATTTCCGCGCTCCCACTAGTCCAGTCAGAAAACCCCTTGCTAAAATATTTCCTTGCACAGGTATTGCACCAAAATCTGCTAGACTTTTCTTCTTCACAGTCTCGAAACATGTTAACGGTCTCAAAATGTTGTTCATTAAATCTGTTATTATTTACTTGATGTGAAGTTTCTTGCTCCCAAGGTTCGATATAAATTCCATGAGATGCAATAGATCCAAGATTCGCAATGCGATTTTCGTGAATTTCGGGCTCTTCTTTCCTTCTATTCCGACACACGCATAAAAAAGATAAAACAGATTCCATGGTTAAGTTCCGGAATTTGGAACTATAATTTAGCTAATAATTTTTCATCGTACGTATTTGTGAAACATTGCAATGATCTTACCATATTAAAGCTTATTCAAATAATGTCACGTGCACAAATTTTTGTGCCTGTTACGTATATGACGTCTTTAACCTATAAAAAGGTCAAACGTACTTGCATGTATTACATTGCGCCGCTAAGTTCTCCCTGCCCTTACTTATTACCTAAAAAAACGGAAAACAATGAGTAGTGTTATCAAGAATATTATCAAAAAATTTAAACCGGAAAGCAATAATAAATTAATATCGGAGCCCGCTTTAATTAGCCGAACAAGAGCGGCAACAGTAATGGCTAGCGAACTTTACTTCCGCCCTTACACGGTATATGTCGATTTAATTAGCGACATTCAAAAATTCCATGCGGAGCTTACAAAAACTTATAAAAGCGCCGAGCATTTTAAATACCTATGTGGCATATTATTAGATAGAGTGGAAGTTGCGTACCGATACAGCAAAAAAGTGCAAGCTAAACAGAATGATGATGATTTTGAAATTTTTTTGGCCAATGATGACACGTATCCATTGTTTCTGGATCTTAAGATGTCTGTTAATGAAATTACAATTTTTTCAAAGGAAATATCACAGACCGATGGGGTGATAAATTTTTCATCGCTCGATAAAATAAACGAAAGATTTTTCCAGTTGCTTTCAAATTTTAGCATAAATGCAAAAAAATTGGACTTGGAGATCATACAAGAAGATAATGTAGATCCTGAAAGAATAGAAAAGGATTTGTTGAAAACCAAAAGCGTGAGTAAATAACAATACTTGCATTAAATTATTTTTATCTTGTTTAATAGTGACCCGATTCCTTATTTTCAAAGTTTTTGTCAAAAAATCATGGTATAACCGACAAAGATGGAACAACAATATTGGATGGACCCAGAAATTTCAAAACCTTAAATAGTCAGCGAAAACAAAAAATCATGATTAATCCACCTCCGACAATTGAACTTGATAATTTAGACGATGAACCTTTAGACCTTGCCGATTTTGGTGATCCATTAGAAGGCTCAACGAATCTTGTTGAAAAGAGATTAAACCATTCAGAAAATCGATTTGTAGCTTTCAAAGAATTCAGCATTAAGCGTAGCAAGGATGACACATTAAAATATTTAACAGAACTCATTGTTTTAAAGCAATTAGAGAAAAGCCCTTATATTATTGAATTTTATGGTTCCGTTAAAACAAGTTCAACAATCTACATTGTGACAGAATGGGCTCATCATGGAAATTTACGTAAATACTACGAAAGCCATGGGCCTTTAAGTTGGACAAGGAAAACAGAATTCGGTTTTGATATTTGTCGTGGGCTAATATTTTTATATGCATGTGGAATTTTGCACCATGACGTTCGATCCGAGAATATACTGATCACTGAATATCACAAGGCAAAAATAGCGAACTTTGGATTAAGCAAAGAAATTAGCGACGTAATGACAAAAAATATACGCGAAACCGTTGATAATGGTTACTACACTGCTCCGGAAAAATTAAATTCTAATGATTATGTTTATGACAAGAACTGCGAAATATATAGGTAATTGTTATTTTATGCTAAATTTCAAATGATATAATTATAATTATATATCAATAAAAAACAAATATTTTAGTTTTGGTGTTCTCTTGTGGGAAATTTCCGAAGAGAAGATTCCGTACAAAAATTCAGAAAATTTTGAATTTCAAAATAGACAGGTGCCCTTTGAATGGAAACGTTTAGTCAAGGAAGGCAAGTAATTGCTAGATTAAAATTACTCGATATTATAATTGACTAATGTGATTCATTATAATACATTTTAGCAACACGTGAATCCGCAAGAAAACGTGCTCAAAAAATTAATATGCCAGCTATCAAACGTACATTAGAAAAAATATATGAAAAATACAAATCCGATCGACTCACTGTCCCGAAAATTTTGCTTCCAACTAATTATGACGATGATTTAGCGCTCGAGCCTTCTCATCTAGATGATTACTTGGGCCTGGAAGATGCGATTGAGGAATATAAAAAAGTAGGTGGTGACAAAATAAAGGCCTTTGAAAGTTTTAAAAAATATGCTGAAATGGGAATTCCTGCTGCAAAGTACTGGGCTGGGTATCACATTTATAAAGAAAGTAATGGAAATTTAGACATTGCTGCGGCTTATTTTAACGAGATAGCAGATGGAAACGATGAACATGCGTCTTGTGCTCAATTATATTATGCTGATTGTCTTTGGTACGGGAAGGGTGTTGAACGGAATTGTTTGAGTGCTATTAAATACTATGAGAAATCAGCGAGTAATGGTAATCTTACTGCCATGCTTAATTATGGTATAAACTTATATAACGGTTATATTATTCCAAGAGACAAAATCCGGGGATCAGAATATTTAAAAAAAGCCGCAGATCAAGGTTATGCAAAAGCGAAAGAGTTTTGCAAACGAGAAAACATTCTATAATTACTCAACATTTGGAAGTAATTTTTTTCTAACAGAATTATTGTGCTATTAAAAATATCTAAATATAAATTAAATTAAAAACAAACTACTATTTGTACATTATAAAATAATAAATATCAAGGTGATAAATTGAATAATATTTAAATGTAAAATATTTTTATATTTTTTTTTAAAAAATATTTGCAAATATTTAATTTTGATTTATTGATAATATTTTTTTTAATGCCAGCTTGGCCTTTACTTTATTATATATAGTTTTTAAATATAAATAAAGTACATGTTTAAAATATAATTTAAACCTATAAAGCTAAACAATATGACCATTAGAGCCATCCTTGGGCATGTTGCTGTCTCTAAAGTGAGAACTAGTGAAAGAACACTTATGATAAAAAAATTTAAGGAAAGAAGAAAGGAGGTTGAAATAAAATGAATGGATGGGATAGTTATTCCATATATACAATTCCTTACTATATGACTTTTACAGGAAAAAAAATTTTTTATTCAAGATACTTATTAAAACTCCTTAGGCAATGCTAAATATCCATTTATATATAATAGTGGAAACATCAGTGCATGTTTGATCATATTTCAGATCCATCAATAATTTGTGCACAATATTAGTTGTATTCCAGATGACTTTACCTAGGTTCTTTAAAAATGTAGAAATCTCAGCTATTACCTTTGATAACTGACTTTTGCTTCCTTATGGAAGCTCCCAAAACATTATTGCAAATTATATAGAGAAGTAAGATACTAATGTTCAGTAAAAAGAAAAGAGTCTTTAGAATAAACTACCAAGTCACTTTCTCAAAAAGTGTGGAGAAGAAAAGTGATTCAATCTTATTAAAAATAATAAGAGTTGAGGATAATATCAAATGTAATTATACCAGTAGGCCAATCCACAAATCATTTTTTATAATCTTTATTGTTTAAGAACAATGCAATAAAGAGTAATATTTATATACTCCATTATTTGTGTCCTAAAAGTTGAGCCAAAGATGATTAAAAAAAACCAATATCCTATTTTTAAAATTTTACTTATTTAACAAAGCTAGAAGAAACCTATTTAGTAACTAGAGATAAGTATTATATCTCTTAAAACTAGGTGAAATATCTTATAACCTTTACCATAATTGGATAAACTCTTTCTAAAAATACTAATGACTTGTATATTAATGTATCCTATATCTATTTATATATAAAACCTAATAATTTATAATGGCCAAAAAAAACTCTTTCCCGCAGATCCTTTTTTTCTAAAAAATTTCCTTTTATGGTAATTTTGCAAAGAAAAGAAAAAGTGAACGAAGAGATGTCTTCCCAAAGGGAAGTTCACAACAAAACAGTCCAATGGAGGCCAAACTACAATGAGAATGCCCTCGCAAGAGGTAACACCAACAAGTTACGCAAAGAAACAACTCTGAAGCCTCCAAAGAAAACTACCCAAAATCAAACACTAACTGAAGAAAACTAGTCCATATCAGCTCCCAACTCTCCCAATAGGTACACACAGATAGACAACAACACAATTGATACTCCGACAAGCAGTTCAACAGCAAGAAAGGAGACAAACATTGCAAACTGGAGTGAAAAAGTCGAAAAAGACTTGGGCAATCACGTGAGCAAAAATAACACTAATCAAGATAAACAAATCCAAAATCAAGAAGAAGAGAAATACGCTTACAACTCAGACATCGACATGGAAGAAGATGAATACTCAGCAACACCCACAACTTCTTCCTACAGAACACCAAACTCCAAAGGCAAACAGAAGGAATACAAACAGACCACCAAACCAAAACCCTCTCTCCATTCGATAGAACACAAAGATATGAAAGAGAAAGAGTTAAAATTGGTATCCTGGCATCTGAACTCCCAGGCAGAACAACAACACAAAAAATAACCTATCTTACTAAAGCCCTCAATTTTCCTGAAGGACTTCTCACTATCCGTAGTGAAGGAAGCAGTGAAAATGAACACATCATTGCTATTCTCAGTAACAAATAAGTAGCGATCGAGATATGCAACGCAATTATGCCTGAAACAAACAATCTACACATAGAAATCATAGAGTTCACAAATTCTATTCTAAAAAAGGAAATGTGTGTCAGAGTATGGGATATCCCCCTCGATACCAAGTTCATTAAAGTGTAACAATCCTTTTACAAATATGAAGCAATTAGCAATGTCACTATTTTAACACTCAGTCAGAGTCTTCGATGCGCAATGGAATGTAGAACAAATGAAAGAACTCGGACAAACCACAGTCAAACTAACCAATCTACCACCAAATACAACTGCCTTCGATCTCAGACTTATCTGTAAACAAGTCAAAGCCATGACATGCTACATACCAAGAAGAATGTCATATCAAAGAAAATGCTTTGCAGTCCTGAGTTTTGGTTCCCAAAAAGACCTGGATGAGGC
>CAJVPT010006604.1:0-10874 GCA_910592055.1 Acaulospora colombiana
GTATGAATTGAAGCATTATCATTTTGAAACAAATATTTCTTATAATTAAAATTATTATTAATTAAAGGTAATAAATGTTTTTCAAGTATTTTGATATAACCCAATCTATATAATTTACCACTTACTTTTATTAATGGATCTAATCCTTTACCTAAAAACATCCCCATATCATATTTCTTTACCTCCAAATTTTACTATTGGAATCATATTTTCAATATGATATCTTGTACCAGGAGTTCTCTAAACATAACCAGGACCATCATTTTTGAATATTGTAAATCTACTTTCATCACTCCATATAATAGTCTTCTATTTTAAACAGTCCAATCTTTTCTTTAAATGCATCATTTTAGACGATTTTCTCTTTGTTAATCATTTAAAAGTAGTTTTTGAGCTGGTATACGAGAAAAAATATTCATTTCATGCAAATGTCTTCTAATTGTCTTGGTAGAAACTTCAATATTGGTTTTTTCAATAAATTTGTTTCTAATTTGGTTTGCAGATTTTTTGTTATTTTTTTTAACAATTTTTTTTAAAATGGTTTTATCTTTAGAAATCAATAGTTTTGGATATCCAGTTTTAGGAAGAGTAGTAAGATTGTTTCTATTAAGATAATTTTTAATTGTACAAGAAACAGTTGTTCTATAAATTTTAAAAAGTTTTGAAATTTTTAATAAGGATTGTTTATCTTTATAGAGACCTATAATTTCACCACATTGACTTTCAATTAAATAATACATTTTTGAAATTAAAAATACTGAAAGGATAGATGTATTTATATTTACTTTAATATTTACTTATTGAAAAAACACAAAAATTATACATATGTTTTTTTAAAATATAAACAATAACATATTAAAATTTTAAATAAAGTTATTATGTACATTTTTATATAATAATAAATTTAAGATGTGTGATACTTTTGTCCATGTAGTGTATAACTATCAGGAAGGAAGAAATCGAAAGAGAAATAAGAAGATATCATCATGAGGCATTCAAAAAATGAAATGTCAATTTTGACAGCCTTATAGAAGATTAGAAAGAAGAATACAATCCTAAAGACTATATTAATAAAAGATTGTATAAAGACCTACTGAAGCCAATCTCCTAAAAAGAACTACATAAAACACTTCAAAGACTTTCCAATAACAAAGTCCCATGGAAATCACAAATCAGTTACAAAATGCTAAAAAAACTGGATCAAGAAAAAAAGAAATATCTTAGAAAAATGCTTAACTGCTTTCTAAGGTGGAAAGTTACTCCAATAGAATGGAAGCAAAGTCATATATATCCCATAGTAAAGCCAAAACTATGGGGATGTGAACTCCTCAACATCAGATTAATAGTATTGCTGGAGGTCACATGAAAATACTTCACTAAAATCCTTACAAACAGATTAGGAAATATCTGCAAGATCAACAATATTTTAAGAGGATCTAATTATGCAGGATTACTAAGAAAAAGTACAGTAGAACCAATTCAAATTCTCAATAATATTTGTGAAGAAGCAAGAGAAAATAAAAAGGAGTTATGAATACTTTTTCAAGATATAGCAAAAGCATATAATACTATTAGCCTGAATATGTTAATTAAGGTGATAAATAGAATCAAGATATCAGAAGGCTTTATTCAAATTATAATAAGACTATTTCGAAATCAAGAATTTAGGGTTATATTTGAGAAAGATCTAACTAAAGTAATCACAGCAGAAGATGGGATTGATCAAGGAAAAACCATCTCACCACTAATGTGAAGGATATTTTATAACCCTTTATTGTGTAAGATTCAGAATGATAAAACAAAAGATTATAAAATATCAGTGACTTGGAATCCAGATTTAAAGGAAAATACTGAAAGAAAGCTAGAGTCAAGGCATGCAACTATCGCATTTATGGATGATACAACATGGATAGCAAAATCCAAAGAGGATATGAAAAAGATTCTGAAAGAAGCAAGAATCTTTTATAGGGCAAATGATTTACAGATTAATAGTAGCAAATCAGTATTAATTACTATTAATAATCCCAATCAATATCCAGAAGAGGTCAAAGCAAGGGTTGATAAAGAAGTAATTAGAGGGTTGGATAGAACTGAACAGACAAGATTTTTAGGAATCTGGATAGGTAACCAGAAATTGGCTATTGAGCTTAAAGAACAGATGCTTAAAGAAATCAACATGATTATCAGGTCTCTAAAGAACAAAAAGTTAACTGACAAACAAGCACTTTATATTCTAAATAGAGTCTTAATACCTAGAATCGAATTCAGAATACAGCATAGTGTACTATCCTGGTAAATGTGTAATGTCCTAACAATAGTATATAGAAAGCTGTTCAAAAATAAGGTCATACTATATTGATCCATACTTAATAGTATAGTACATTATCTCAAGATTTACAATTTAAATAGTGTTTGAATATTGCAAAAAGAAAGTCAGATAACAGGATTATGCAATAGGTTAAATGACTTAGGGCCAATCAGAATTACAACAATTATCAGGTTAAAGTAATTACAGATTAAGTACTGGGAACCTCTCAACCTGCTCACATGTAACTATTATTCATAATTTTGATCTGAATCCGATTGATCCATGAATCAGATATGAATTGTATCAGATCAAATTTCAAAATTTTTAATCTGATCGGATTCAGATCAAATTGAATTTTAAATTTACAAAATTATCAGATTCAAATCAGATTCGGATCAAATTCAATTAAATTCAAATTGAATTTGGATTAAACCCAATAAAATTCAAATCAGATATGTACCAGTCAATATAAATTGTTATATAATTATTTAATTTTATTTAAATTGAACTATCTAGAAAATTAAAATCGAACTGATATAATGTAATATGTAATTGATATAATAAGTAGACAGCAATTATATATAATACATAATTATAGTATCCATAAATATAGCTTTTTCTTTTCTTTTTTTTTTTTTAACCTTTTGTCTTTTACTTATATTTCTCACTTTCTATTGTCACTTAATTATGGGTAAATACTTATTTTTCTTTTGCACACGCCGAATTCAGTTTTTGCTAAATATTTAAATTTAAAAATAAATAACTTTAATTTTTTTTTAGTTGCTAATGATTTGATACAATCATTATACCTTACCTTTCTTTATAATTTTAATTGGCATATTCATAAAGTCAAATTTATTGATAATGGGATAGAAGTTACATACACTGATAGTGCTCGAAAACAATTCATATTTGTTACTTCTGCACAGATATTAAAAGGAAAGAAATTTCAAAAAAGCTAGATACTATTCTTGAGATGAGTGACAATGTAAGTACAGATAATAAAAATCTAAAAGTGAAATATGAAGAATTTTTGTGTATATGTTTTTTTTAGTTTGTAATTATCAATCAAACATGATATGAACTAATTTATTTGTAATTCTTATAATGGAAGTTGACTCAAGCACAAATAAATTGATACAATCAATCCAACAAATCGATAAAAAAAAAAAATCACATATTAATAATTTTTTTAAAAAGTTATACTAACAAATCAAATTTTTAAATTTAACATGTAGGACTGAATCAATGGAGTCTATTCAACTGAATACATGTATGTGTATATATACAGTATATTTAACACAATTCGAGATCAGCTTTTGTTTTTTCATTAATTATATCCTTTAAAATAGGTGAATCGAAAAAGTGATTGAGTAGCAAAATAGGTGAATCAAGAAAAGGGAAAGAGTGGGTGGGTAGCAATAGCAATGATAACAAATATAACGAGAACAATATAGATACATTCAATTTAGCATAATCTGAGTTCAGCTTATATTACTTAGTTAATTCTATTTGCTAAAATAGGTGAATCAAGAAAAGTGAAAGAATGGATGGATAGTAACAGTGATGATAATAAATATAGTAAAAACAATATAGGTACTATCAACCTGCTCAATTTCTCCTCTTCTAAATTAAGCAGATGACTGAAAACTAAAGCAGGGAAACATAGAGTTAGAATCCTTTATTAATATGAATATGCTATAGTTTCTAAGGGGAATAAAGTAAAGATTTCTCAACAATACTTTTATTGATAGAGAAGTCAAGAAAAGTATAAAGGATAAAAAAAAAAGTAAGTGAATATTTGTAATTGTATGAAGACAAGAACAAATATTTTATTTATAAGATACTATTGATGATTTGGAAACATGTTTTGATGTTAACATCTCAAGATTTTTGAATGCCTATAAATACTGTTTTAGCTACTACTAAATATGGCAATATTTGACATTAAACTATTATAACTATATGCTATTAATTATATATTTAAAATCTATAATCACTATAAATAGTATATTTGCCAAGTTTGCTAAGTTTACTAAGAGCATTACTAATTATGAAAACTATATTAGTATCACTAATTTATACTAATAATAGAACTGTTTATATTGCATGTCTCTGGGACTACGGGATCGGCACTCGTGTCTCGTGTCACGTGACTCAGGAAAGGGATCTTCATTAGTATTTCACAGCTGGAGGTAAAAATTGGTGTTTAACAAGAAATCCAAGTTGACAATCATTTTTAAGCAAATAAGAAAAGATGTTCTTCGAATTAAAATACCTATAGTTTATTAGTCACGCTTTGAAGATTGATATGTGACTTTGGAGAGGAAAATCACATTTTTGTCCGATAGATATATAAGATTTATAGTACGTTTAATTTAACACAATCCGAGTTTGGCTTATGTTACTTAGCTGATTCTATTTGCTAAAATAGGTGAATCAAAAAAAGTGAAAGGGTGGGTGAGTAGCAACAACAATGATGAATATAGTGAAGACAATATAGGTACGTTCAATTTAACACAATCTGAATTTGACTTATATTACTTTATTAATTCTATTTACTAAAATAGACAAATTGAAAAAAGAGAAAGGGCAGGCAGGTAGCAACAATAATAATAGTAAATATAGTGAGGATAATATAGATATGTTCAATTTAATAAAATCTGAGTTCAGCTTATATTACTAATTCTTATTAATTTAATTTAGAAAAATTTAAAAAAAAAAAAATATATATAAATAGTGATAATAATAACAGCAATGATAGTGATGGTGAAATTGAGATACAGTCAAAAAATATTTCCTAAAGAAAATATACTAGTTAAAAATTTTTTTTATTAAAATAAAGCCAGGTTAATTTAAATATATTTAATTTAATTTAGTTAAATCAAAGTAGTTATAATTGAACATACTTTAAAACAGATTTAAAATATATCAAATCAGTTTCAAATTGTTTTTGCATTGAATCTAAATTGAATTCAGATTTGAATTGGATTGAATCAAATCAAATTTGGATTCTAATCGGATCAGATTAAACTATTATAGTTTCGAATCAAATTAGATCAATTTAAAATGAATTGAATCTATATCTGATTCATATTTATAAAAACTGGATCAAATTGAATCTAGTTAAAATTTGATCTGATTTGATCCATTGTAATCACTACATGTAACTCATTAAATAATCTTCCAGAAAGAAGCAACTTCATATTACAAGTACTGAAATTGACCAAAGATATGGAGATAACTTCTTATAGTTGGAAGTGGAATAATATCTTTATTTGAAATACTGGAAATAGTCCAATTAAAGATTATTTGTTAACAAATGAATACAGTAAAGCTATTCCATCACTCAAACACAATAAGTTGATGTACATGGATCAGCTTATTAACTATGAAACTAGAGAAGTATTAGATTGGTGAATGTTCCAACTCTTACAAAAGACAAGTAAGGATCCTATTTCAGAATAGTACTTGTCAATAACAAGGGAGATACAAGGAAATAAACTAGGACAGCTCACAAGAACTTGGAAAGAAGATTGGTTAAAATGGAGTCCAGAATATCCATTATTCAATCTTAATCTTAATAAAAGACAAAAACTTTTGGTGGTTACCAAGAGCAACAATCAGCAGCAACAACTTGTTTGGGAAAAGTTGATTCTAGATAATAACAAAAAATACATTAAAATAGATCATTTCAAATGTAACAGCTCCAAGAAAAACTTAGGATTAGATCTGATGTAATGCCAGGGCTGCTCAAAAGGGATCATGACTGAAAACTGATGCATAGTAGAAGCAAACATAGAACAAACATATATAGTCCCTTATCTTAATACTAGGAAATCTACAAGAAGAGCTCAACTTTTAGAAATTCCTTGTTTCAAAGTAGTCCTAGAAAAATCAATAAGTAGAACAATTCATATGGACTCAATAACCACACAATATGATAGAAGGCAACTAGAAGAAGTAGAGATAGAGAACTGGAAGGAGAAGCTCATTAAAGAGAATATTAAAGAAGATGTATATCAAATCCATCTGATTGAAATTCTCAGGCATGACAAGGGGGATAGTAACAATAAACCAATGACCTTTTACTCAGATGGATCTCTTGTTGATCATAGAAACAAAAATATGAAGATAGGTGCAGCATGGATATAAATTGGAGAAGCAGAAAGAGAAAGCAAGTTCCAAGCAAGAGTAGCTGATTGGTCTTCATCCACAAGAGCAGAGCTAGTAACGATAGTCCCTATACTACTAGTAGTACTGTAGCAGGCTAATCAGCGAGTTTGTCGTTAATAACCAAAGACTCACATAACCTGCAGATAGAAGAGTCCGTCCTTCTATCACATACACAAAACAATATCAAAATTAAGGCAGAGACGTAAAAAGATTTGGGCAAGTCGCAAGATAGTTTTCCCTAAAACTACTTATAACTTCACTTTTATAACAATCTATCCAAAAGATTCATCTTAAGATTCGTCATTTTATTAAGTCATTGAAGGAAGTTACATTTATACATTTTTACATATAGGGCTATTACATAATCACTATGGCTATTCTAGTATTATGTCATGCATAAATTGCTTCGTGGTCAGCTAATTTTCTATTATCTCAACTCATAGTTTTTTACCTTTTTGACGTGAATTAATTGTTCACACATTCTTCTAGCTTGTAAGGAGTATAGTGATAGTCAGCAATTGATTGTTTCACATAAGCTTCAGTCACGTCATGATCGTCAGTCACATGACCACAGTGAAAATTTAACTTTGTCTGACTTCTTTGGCCTTTAACAATGCTTTCAATAAGTACTATATTATTAAGCAAGTATTCTATACTTGAGAAAGTATATGGTTTATTATATATATCATTTATTTATCTATGGTTGTCTTCTATTCTATCAACTTGCATATCTTCTTTACTTTTTTAAATAAAAGTTGTTTTTGGTAATTATTCTTTCATAAACTGTTCAGCCATATACTTAACATTTTAATTAAAATATTGAACTTGCTATTTTTTATTATTCCTCCTTTTATAGTAAAGCTTTTCTCAAAGTTTGCTAAACATCCATTGATAATATTTAGTTGTAATTTGAGAAGTTGATATCAATATAATTATGATTATAGAATTCTATAGCAATGTTCAAAATCTTTTATATTTTTTCTATACTATCTATTAATCATGTTATGTCATCTATATATACTAGTTTGGATGTCTATATATCTTTCCTTGTAGGGCTCATTATATCCTTTTTTGTTTTAATTATGTACAGTATATAAACCCTCTTCTTAATAATTAAATTTTTTTCAAAAAAGAATCATAGAAGATATGTCATAAAAGTAATAAGATTGTATATTTTTGATTGATGCATCTAATATTTTATAACTTGATATCAAGTTGTATATTGTTATAACTTTGTTTTCTCTTTCTTTAAGTAGGAATTGTATAATATTAATTATTTTTTATAGTATCTTTATTTATTTCATGGTATGTTTTAACATTTTTGTATTGATAGAGTTATATACTTTTGCCATATCTTGACTTAAATCTATAGTTTCTTCTTCTTTCTTTATACTTGTTCAATATACAAGTTAATTATGTATATAAGAACTTATATACTATAGTCTGAAAGTGTATCTAGTTTAGTTTATTGAAAATGTTATGTTTTTTGCAAGCTTGAATAGGCAATCACTAATGATTTTGATAAATATCTTTCTTTTTACAATAAGTAATTTGATAGTTTTGATTATTCTGATTCTGTTATATTAGTCTATAGATTTGAGAATAGAGTAAATATATCCAAAGCTCTATTTTTTTGAAATCTTTTTCTGTGAAAGAATTCTGTTATAGAACTTATCAGTCAAGTCAGGATCTTCATTTCAAAATATTTGTATACTATGTATAATACATTATCGAATTTTGATACTTATTTGGAGCTTCAATCCTTTATTATCTTTTTGAGTTCTTATATGATAATGTTCTCTAATAAATTATCAAACCAATTATCTTGTATCTTATTATTTAATACATATTGTTTCACTTATCTAAAAGAGTTATCTACTGATATAAACTTTTTGTAATGGATTTATGTTTCAAAATATTCTAATACTTTCCTTCTGATTTTCTCTAGCCTGTAATTATTTCTATTTGATCACTTTTTCTATTATCAATTTTTCTATAACTATAGATTTGTTGTGCTTCTTCAGAATACTGTTTATCATGAATCATTTGTTATTATGTAGCCAATATTGTCTTCTTTCTGTATATAGCTATATCTTTTTATTATTTTGATGATTAGTTATTATCTTGGCTGCTATTTTGTATTGTATTATGTATTCTCTGTATGTTTTTTTCCATTGAATCAGATAAGTTTGTAGAATTTTAATTTTCATTCTTCTGGTTTATATGCTTATTAAAAAAATTTTTCTTATATTTTGAAGAGTTCTTTTTATCAAAAATTTGATCTGCTTATTTGAAGTATCTATATTCCTCTGCAGAATTTCTAATAATATTGAATATTCATAATTTTTTTATATATTGTTGGAAGTTTTTCTATGTTTTTATTTTTTTCAGACTTTTAGTTTAGATATATACTTATTTGCTACTGCCAATATTGACTGTTTTAATCTGTACTAGCTACTGTCTAAGTTTTTTTCTTATATATATTCCCTTTTCTACATTATATTCAAGAGTGTTCTTAATTTTCTCATTGACTAGATTCTATCTTATACTAGTTTTAGTGATAATTTTACATATAGATTTTTGTGTTTTTTAAGTTGTCAAGTTTCAATTTTAATAATTATTATTCTATAATTATTTATATACAAGGGTCTATACAATATATGAGTCTTTTGTTTATTAAGTACTTTGTAGCAAGTATCAGATTTAATTAATTCTGCTAAGTGTCCTCTTTTGTTGCTTTATATATATATCATTTGTGTTAAATTGTATATTTTAAATGTTTTTTCAAAGTTTTTGATATTTGTCATTTATTAGGTTAGACTCTAGTTAATAATTTTTAGTTTTTCTTTAACTATTTTGTTTATCTATAGCTGGGTTAGGTGTAGCATTGAAATCTCTATCTATTACTATATATGAATTCATCTTTTCTGTCTATATTATTTAATTCTAAACAGTGTGTTTAAGTATTGCTTTGTCTTAATTGTTACTATTCCTTAGTAAAAAATATATTTCTATAATCCTTAATTTATATTTCTTTAGAAATACTACTATATGTCTATAACTATGGTTCCTATCTCTATCTCTTGTTTTTGTATATTCTAATTGTGATATCATTGTATATAGCTATGCATAACCTATGTCCTATTTTTCTCTTTGAATCTATTAATATTATAAATTAATATTTTGATATTTTCAATATTAAATCTGATGTTTATCTTTTTTGGTTTCCATGGTTTTTTTATTTCTTTTCTACTATTAATCTATTCAATTCATCTCTTAGAAATCAGATAAAGATGGAAAACTAGTGCAAGGAAACATTATGTTAGACTTTTAATATAATATATAAAAGTTTCTAGTTTGAACAATAATAGATAAAAAGGTTTATCATTAGTGATTTAGGTAGAAGAGGTAGATAATAATTTTGGATTAAAGGTATTTTTATTGTTGAATAAATTCTAAGAAATCTTCAGAAATAGAATTTCCTCCTTTAAAAATTGTTGAGCAATAAAATTTTGCTCTATAATCTTTCTAGTACCTAGGATAATCCCAATATCTTAAATCAACATACCACAATCCTTTAATTACCTGAAAGTAAAGATCTTCAAGAACACTTCTAGAACATTAATAGCTGATTTTGCTATTAGCAAACTTAGCATAAAATACTTTAGAATATTCTATAGTCCTATCTCATTATATCTAATTATTATTTTTAAAGAATATATAAGTTATCTTTAAGATAATATAGCCTAATAATTTAGCAAAACTAATAGTATAATTGTTATTTATCTTAGTTTATATTCCCAAATATCATATCTGTAACTCAATTATATATTTAAAGAAAAAAATTCTTACTCTAAAGACTCCTCAAGATTTATCCAACAATAAAATTGATTTTAATCAAAATTATTACCTACCTCTTCTACCTAAATCACCAGTGAAAAATCTCTTTTTTTTATTGTGCAAACTAAAAACTTCTGTATATTATATTAAAAGTCTAACTTGATATTTTCCTACACTAGTTCTTTATTTTTATCTGATTTCTAAAATGCGAATTGGATGGGTTGACAAATTATGTGACTGTGAGGTAGACTATTCCTATGTTTTAAAGAAAAGAAGAAAAGCTATGCTTAGTATTGAAAATATTTACCAAAGAAAAATTTCAATGATTTGGAATTCAAAGTCTTACAAGTATCAAGAGAAAAAAAGCTTGTATAGGTGAATTTAATGATTACTTTGACAATAATTAGCTATACAATCAAGTATTAGTTATTTCTTGAATAAGATTTAATAAAAAAATCTTGTTCAGATGAATCTTATAAATTTGTTACCCATTATAATATTTTAATATTTATTTTCTATGATTATGGAATTGATATCAACCTATTTCTTT
>CAJVPT010006605.1:0-10874 GCA_910592055.1 Acaulospora colombiana
TAATTGAAAAGAAGGTTCTGGAAATATTTGTTTCCAAAAGCTCAGCCTTGGAAACAATATTTTGCGCCACAATGTCTTTAGGTAAAAACTTTTCTAGTTCACTATATTATTGCCAATAGGTTGTCATTGTTGTATGTCTAACCAAGCCACTGGAATACAGAAAATTACAAAAGAATAGATTAAAAAAAAAAAGAAGGATTCTAAAAATGTTTAAATAGACAAGAAAATAAAAAAGTAAAAATTGAAAAAAATATTTTCAGTTTTCTTTAAAAACCTGCTTCTTAAAACCTCTTTTTAATAAAAAATACTCAATTGAAATATTCTTTCTTTTTCTAATCATTTGAGAAACTTATCCATTTTTGATCTTAATTTTCTTCTTATGTACCATTTGAAAAGACTTATTATCTAGTAAGAGCCTTTATTTCCAGGACATACTTGGTCCCAATCTTCTTTGGGCAGTGATTTTTTATCCACCTACAGTAGAGAGATGACATATGATAGATCCCAGGTTCTTATGTGATCTATTAAGAACTGGATTATATTGTTTTAGCATAATATCTTTCAGCAGTTATACCTAATTAAAGAAATTTACGAATATATATCTTCCATTATCCAAAAGATCAAATTTCTCAATAATTCTTTTGCTTTATAATGATAGAAAGGTCTTAAAAGGGATGGGAATTCTTGTTGATTGTGATATCCTTCAACAACTTCTAGAAAAATGCAATTTCAACTATAATCAAAAGGTTGAAACTTAGTATGGACTAGAGACTGTTCAGTTGTATTGCCTGACTAGAATAAAAAGAAGACCTTGGTCTTGAACTTTGTCTAACCAGGATGATAGGAGAAAAAGATCTCAGCTTGAACAAATAGTAGCTTTTTTATCTCCTAAGAACTTGTTGCTTGTATCTTATTGGTTTCATGGAACTTGATTTATAGTTTAATCTAATTTGAGAAGTGGAATGGACATGGGATATCAATTAACTCTTTCAATCACTAATAATATCATTAGAACACATGAAGTGATTAGTAGGAACTTGTTTATATTCAATTACTAATGTGTTTTGTGCCAATCAATTAGAAGTCAGGTAACATTGTGCTATCAAAAATTCAGAATCAAACTGAGATAGACAAAATCTCCCAAGAAAACTATAAAAAACAGTAGATACTTTAAGAGTGTACAAAGACAGTATATGAGAAGGTGGATAACAAGTCTTCTTTTGTTAACAAGATCTCTATTTCTTGTTGCTTTTAACTCTGTACAGTAATACTCCACTTGTCAGTTTTTTTACTTCCTAGAATTTTTTTGCCCTTAATAGAGGAAGTGCATATTCAAGTCTTTTCAGGCCACTAGAGATCTAAGTTTTTGTTCAAAGAAGTTTATAAACAAGTAAGAAAAGATAGGAAAGATATATGAAAGTAAACTTCAAGTTGTTTTAATGAAAGTATAAATACTTTATTAACAAAAAAGTATAAAACTTCTTGCAAACATCTTTTTTGTGTATGGTCAAAGGATCAGGGGAAAAAGTTTTTGGATATATTTTATTATATGCATGTAAAAAACTTATTATTTTAAAATTAATTCTTTTATATTATTCTTTTAATACCACTCTTTATAATAAACTTAATAATTATACTTCTTATAAAAAGATTTTAATTATATAATATTATTATCAATATTATATGATCACTTTCTATAATTTCTTTTATATTTTGATTATTAAACTTGAATATTGAATATCTGACAAGGTTATATTATAATTAAATATAGTTAATATTACAGTTACTTATAATATTTTATCTTCTGATATAGCTTATATATTTAAGAATTTTTATATATTTAAAAAATTAAATAATAAAATTTAGAATATTAGAAAGATTTGAAGTTTGCTTTGAAAAATACAATTATATTTCTTAATAAATTATATACTATATTGAAATATTCTATTACTATTATATAAAAGTCTTATTTATATTTTTTTTCAATAAAACTTGTAAGCTTTTTTTATAACTTTTTTGCTTTTTTACTTATTTAATAAAATATAGACTTATATAATACAAATTTTGTTTTTTCTTATCAATAAGTTGATTGTTATTATATATTTCTCTACTTCCTTTACTGATACTATTTTCTTTTCAATATCTTTTCTTATTAATAGATTGATATTAGTTTCAAATAGAATTTTACTATTGATATTATAAAAGTATTTGTATTGTTTTTTTTTTTTTTTTTAATATTAGCTCATTCTTGTATCAATTTATATAGTATAATTTATTAAAATTAAGATATACTGTATCTTAAAAACAATCAAGATAAGTAATTGCTTTTACTATTTAGGGATTTACAGATCAACTATTAGTACAAAGGATATTTATTTATGTCTTATCCAACTAGAATAGGACAACTATGTGACTGTCTAGTATAGGACTGTCTCTCAATTCTAATTAAGCTATAGGAATAGAAGATTTTAAGTAATGATCTCAACTATAAACCTATATTTGAAAGTGACACTTTTTAGAGTTTGACCTACTGGATAACTTATTGTTATCCCTTATAAAAGAAGCCAATGTATCAAAAACTTATCTAAAATTTCTAGCACTATTAGTATTGGATGTTTTTTATATAAGAAGATCTTGTTAGTATCTGAAAAAAGAAAAAAAAAGAAAAATATTTTTCCTCCTAGAGGCTTGTCCTATAATATAGCCTATCTTGTTGTTTGAATGAAACTCGATTTTATATAAAGGACATTATATCACTCAGTTTCTTGCTTTTATTTAGATTTTATCTTATATCTTTGGTATCATACTAGGTTTAAATCAGTCTTGTTACAGAAAAATTTCTATAGTTAGTTAAGTTCTTCTTCTTATATTATGACTGGACAGTAAGTCTAGATCAAATAAACTCTTTCTTATATCCTGAAATGTGGCAATATTGTGTCTTGTATTCATCTGCATCAGACATAAATGATTTATGATAAATCTCAGATTCTTATAGAGTTGAAGAAATGTATTTAGACATATAAAATGTCCAATAGAAGCTTGTTTATCAATCTTATCAATCAAAATCAGCAGGATTTGTGTCACTCAAAAATTTAGGGTCAAGTTGGGGTAGGCAAAATTCCTCAGAAAGCCATAAAACAGAAGCTCTTAGAGGTTAACACAACTAGTTAAAGGAAAAAAATGAGTCCTTTAATTAAAAAAGAATATCTATCATATCTTGTTTCTTTGTTTTAAAAGAATGATAATAGATATTTCACTGGTGATTCTTTTTTCTTTAAGAATTTTTTTGCTATTGGTAGTAAAAGTAGAAACTAAACTTTATAGATTATAAAATTTTAGTTTATTTGAAGGTGATTGTAAATAAGAGGAAAAGAGTAGATGATTTCTGAAAGTAATCTTCAGATTAGTTTAAGGAGAATGTCAAAACTTTATTAGCAAAGAAATATAAAACTTCTTGTGAATGTATTTTTTGAATATGATTAGAGGATTAATAAAAAAAGTTTTTTTTAGTATTGTTTTTATTTATCAAATATCTATTTAATAGTTATTTTTACTAATTTGATTTTATATAATTTTAGAATTCCTATTTTCTACTTTTGTATTTCTTCTATAAAAGTATTTGTTTTATTTTATTTTATTTTTTTTTTTCCTTTGTCAAATTAGTTATATATATTTTTTGGGGAGGTGAAAGGTGCTAATAGCACATATTTATTGAGTATTTTATACCAATTACATGACTACAATGGTCCATCTAAGTTAATCCGCCCCCTTCACCTTAGCCTTATCTGGATATACTAACTTATACCCAAAAGGTGAATCCACATTCCAAGTTGAATTTTTAGGAGATGGAAATCCTACCACTAGTTTTAAACCACCTAACCTAATCTAGACCCTAGAATTTACCCCTTATTAGGACCCATGCTAACCTTCTATACCTTACTATCTCTTAATAATGCCTTTGATCCATGCAACTGCAAATGAATCTTAGTGCATCTATACACTATCTAGTCAATGCTTTAAGAATTTCGTCCAATAATTGGGATATGCTATCAAACCTAGGGATTATTTATCAATAGAGATGCAACTTCTGAATCTTCTAGTAGACTTATCCATCAGGTTCTCAATTGGCATTAACTGCCAAATCTAGGGATTACTTATCAAGCAGGATGCAACTCCTACACAGGAATAGTACTGGTGATTCATTGACATCACATGTTAATGTCCATTGACGATCTTTGAGGGGCTTAGTACTTCATGTTAACGATCTTGGTGATCATAATGTATCTCTGGATGACTGTTACACCACTACACCTTTTAGAGATCACAATCCTAATGCTCACTGAATTAGCATGTGAAATGGCTTTCTATGGGAAACAGCATATTACAGGTTATGGTGCCAAATACCATATTAATTCTATTCAGCTGTCTTTACCGGGAGTTGAACTGGTATCTTGTAATCTGATCTGTGAAGCACTAACTACTGTGCTATAGACCCACAGGTCTAGTTATATATACTTTATTAAACATTTTTAATCTATATATATTAAATAAAATGCTAAAGCTAATTCTCTAAATAACTCGTTTGTTTTGATTATATTATCTCTTTAAGTATAACTTTAAAAGTGATTTACAGTATTACTCTATTAGAGGTTCAGATGAAGATCCTTTCAACTTCTAACATTATTACTCACAGGTCATTATTGCAGATCATTCTTTTAAGCTCTGATAGAGATCAAAACCTTAATCACTTTATATTATACTTCATACTATTTGGTAGGATTTCTTTCAACTTCTTGTCTTCAATTCTTTTTTCTTCATATATCAACTTCTTACTAGATCAATTTTCTGTACTTTTGTTCTTTCTTTTCTAGTCCGATAAGTGTATTGGTTTTTTTATCTTATTATATTTGCAGATTTCTGATATCTGTTTCCACTCGATTATTTTTTTACATCACATATTCTATATTTTCTTTTAGAAGTGATTATATACTTTTTTCTGCATTTTTATTATATATCTTCTTGCCTCTTTTTCAATTCTTTTATCACAACCCTTTAGATTAGCTATTCTTACTATTGGATTTTTCTCTATTAGTCCCATACAAAAGCTAGATATATCCTAACTGGTTTCTGAGATCTTTTCCACCAGTTTTGTTACCTGTTTATTAATTTCTCCTATTTTTATTTTATTATTTATCATTAAGTTTAATTCTTTCTCTTCAAATTCCTTTTTCCTTTCTTTTGAAAGCTTTTTGAATCCTTTGATAACTCCTTTATCAGGAAATTTTTTTGGCAAAGATCTCTAGAGATTTCTGGATATAAAACTTCAGAGACACTCTATAATTATTAGTAGTCTTCAGAATAAAGATTTATATATAGAACACTAGAGATTTTTGAATGTTTTAAATTTTAATAAAATAATTTTCATTATTATTGAAATATTTATTTTTAAAAATTTATTTATTGAAATTTACTTTTTTTTACATATTTTTATTAATCATTTACATTTACATTACTTATTACTGAAGTAGACCTTTCTATTTCTATATTTTCTTATTACAATCCTAAATTATTTTTATTATTTTCTACTTCTTTCTAAGTACTTTGAATTTCAATATCTTCCTGCTTATGCATTTCTTGATCTTTATCGCTTGAATTGCCTTCTGTAAATCTAATTTTCTTTTTAATTTTTTTCTAAAATATATTATTAGTAAACAAATAACTTTATAATACTTCAAAAATTTTTAAAACTTATCTTATTTTTTCTATTTTGCTTTTAATTAACACTTTATAATTAAAATACTTTCATTACTTAGATTTAAAATCATTTGACATATTGTGATAGTGAATGTAACTTATTCCTTGGAGGTATTCCCTTTTGACCAGACTTTTTCAAAAATACATATCATTACACTTTGGTTTTCTCTTTTAGAACAGATATAAAAATTTTCAAAACACTTCAGGATTTTTCATGATTTTTTTTAGGCCATAATTTCAGTAGCAGTTGCATTTGTATTAATTATATCCAAAGAGTTTTCATCAAAGACTAAAAACATGGCATCACAGATTTTTGAAACCATGGTTTCTCAAAGTGATCTGTATTATTTCACAAGCTATTAAATAAATATTATTGTTAATAAATTTATTTATATTATTAATAACTGCAATAAATACCGCTTGATGAATATGCTTTTCATAATATGTCTTTCGATATTTTTTTTTGAGATTTTTAAAGAACTTTGAATATTCTCGAATAAAAATATTCATCTATATGACAGCAAAAATCTTTAGAATCCATGTATATTTTTTCAAAAAGAACTTCTTTCACAATATTCTTGACCATATGCTATTATAGAATCCAAAATTTTATTGAAGTTCTTTGAAGATTAAAAATTAAACCTTATCTCAATAAAATTCTATTTGGTAATTAAATGTTGACTCGTATGAATTTTGTTTTCTAGGTGGTAACCTTATCCTCAATGGCTTTTTACCATTCTAATAACTGACCAATTTTCTTATAAATACCTTTGTGGAACTCCAAAAGCCTTTCAATTACTATATTAAAAATTAAATATATAAATTAGTATTTATTTAAATAGTTACATTTTTTTTAATATACCTAAAGATTCATCGAGCAACCTTCTAGTTGGTGAAGATTCTAGAATATAACTGAGATCTTAATTGCTCTGAGCAGCTCTGTTTCTATTTTGGCTTGAGGTGTTGATCTTCATTTTCAGCTTGATTCAGGGTATCAAGAATACTCTTGGGCTTTTTGGAAAACTTCAAAGTATTCTTTTCATTAAAGCTTGAACCTGAAATCATTTATTGAAACATGTTATATATTTTTTTCTTTTATTTGATATTAATAAAAAAGAAAGGACTTTAGAGACCTTATATAATGCAAATCCCAAGAAGTTATGTATTATGATCCCATGCAACACTTCGTCACTTTTCGAAAATTACTTCATAGCTTTAAAAATTATACCAACCAATAAATTAAATTTTTAATTAGCTAAAATTAATCAATATTTTATTGATTAATTTTATTTTAATATACAGTATATATTATTGCTTTGAATAATTCTGAAATTTTTTATTATTAAAATTAATAAAATTATTTTTGTTTTTACAAATTTTCAAAAATTTTTAAAGTTTTTCAGAAAATTTTTCAAAAATTTCTGAAAAATTTTTAATAGATAGAGATCTTCGGAGTTCTCCATCAAAAAAATTTCCTGATGTTCTATTCCTTTTTATTATGCTTCATTCCACTGAGTCTTATAAGTTAGATATTTTAGTAAGTGTTCTATTGTTTCTTTTCTTAACCACACATAATACATTTTACTTGCTTATATGGATTTGATCTTCTTAGAGCCAGTTTAGTTAATATTGGTAGCTTATTATTGATCAATTTAATAAGAAAGCTTTTGTTTTGTGAGCTCTTAAAGAAGATGTTCCATGTATATTCATTCTTAAATTGTTTTTATACTAGATTCCATATATATCTGTATTAATCTTGAATTTGCTAGTCTCATCTTTTTTCAGTTCTACCTTAAGTTATCCATTAATAGGCTGTTACTTTATTATTTATTTTTTTAATAGCTTGTCTTATGAAGGTGTCTAGCACTATATTTTACTATTTAATTTTTGTGATGATCTTGAACAAGACTAAGTTTTTCTATTTTATTACTAGAAACCTTAGTACTTCTTTGGCAAGAGCATTTGCTTTTTTATTATATTGAATATTAAAATATGTCTTAACCTTGATAAGCTTGAGATCTAGCTTCTTTTTCTTTATAAGATTTAACATACATATCCATAAGGACCAGTTTTATTTTTTTAATCATCTTTTGTGAATTATTTTGGGGTTCTTCTTTTCTATAGTTATCTATTTAGAAATATAGACTTGATTATCTATAAAGATCTTGATCTTGCTATCTATTGAAGCTACTAGTAGTAAAGTTACTATTGCTACTAATTCTGCTCTAGTTAATGAAGGCCAATCATCTATTCCAGTTTGAAACTTGCTTTCTCTTTCTGTCTCTTCTATCTGTATCCAAACTGCTCCTATTTTTATATTTGTACTTCTGAGATTTATAAAGGACTTGTCAGAATAAAAAGTTATTAGTTATTTTCTTTTCTTGTTATATTTAAGTATTTCAATTAGATGGGATTGATAGATACCTTCTTTAATATAATCTTTGATGATATTTACTTCCCACTCCTCTATTTTAACCTGTAATATTCTTTTATTCTAGATAGTTACTTGATTATAACATATTGTTCTATGTATTATTCCTTCCAATGCTTTTTTGGAACTTGAAATTTCTAGTAATTGAGCTTTTCTAGTGGATTTTCTTGCATTAAGGTAAAGAACTATATATATTTTCTCTATACTTGTTTCAATTATATATTGGTTTTCTATTTTTATGCCTTCTATATAACCTTGACACTAGGCTAGTTTTGATTATTAATTTTTAATAGAATTGATACATTCGAAATGTTCTATTTTAAGATATTTTTAAGTATTATCTAGAATCAGTTCTCCTCAAATTATTTGTTGTTGCTGAAATTTGCTTCTTGTAATTATTCAAAGTTTCTGTTATTTGTCAAAGTTGAAATTGAAAGTAAAATGTTCTTGATTCCATTTTATTTATTCTTTTTTTTAGGATTTTATAAGCTGTTTTAATTTATTTCCTTGAATTATCTCAGCTATAGATAGGTACCATTCTAGAATGAATCCTTTACTTATTTTCTATAAAAGTTGGAGTATTCATCAGTTTTATACTTCTCTTGTTTTATAATCTACTAGCTGATTTATATACATCAGCTTGTTGTTTTTGTATAATAGAATTGCTTTTCTATATTCTTCTATTGATAAGTATTCTCTAATTGAACTGTTTTCTTGGTTCCATTCAAAAATGTCATTTCATTTTCAATTTTGAAAGGTCATGCCTGTATTCTTGATCAACTTCAATACTTGTAGTGAGAAGTTACCCTTTTCTAGAAGATTATTAAATAAATTATATGTAAACATATTAGAAAACTCCTAGTATTTAATTTGTGCTTGTTTGAATCTAATAATTGTTATAGTTCCAGTTGATTCTGGGTCATTTAATCTATTATATAGTCCTGTTATCCAACTTTTTTTTTGTAATATTCAAACCTCTTTAAGTTATAAATCTTGAAATGGTATATTACATTGTTAAGTATTGATTGATATAATATGGCTTTATTTTTGAATAGTTTTCTATAGATCATTGTTAAAGTGTTGCATATTTTCCAAGACAGTATATTGTATTGCATTCTGAATTCAATTCTTGATATTAATACTCTATTCAAAATATAAAGAGTTTATTTGTCTATTAGCTTTTTATTTTTTAAAGCTATAATAATCACATTGATTTCCTTAAGCACTTGTTTTTTGTATTTAATAGTTGTCTTTTGATTGTCTATCCAGATCTCTAGAAACCTTACTTGTTTTGTTCTATCTAATTCTCTCATTACTTCTTTGTTAACTCTTGCTTGAACTTTCTCAGGATATCATTGGAATTGTTAATAATAACTAGGACTGATTTGTTACTATTAATCTAAAAGTTATTTGTCTTGTAAAATATTCTTGCTTTTTCTAATATTTTTTTTATATCTTCCTTTGAATGTATTATCCATGTAGCATCATTCATAAAGGCTATTATTGTATATTATGACTCTAGCTTTCTTCTACTATCTTCTTTAAAATCTAAATTCCAGATAACTGATATTTTGTATTCTTTTGTTTCATTATTTTGATTCTTATATAATAGAGAGTCATAAAATATTCTTCACATTAAAAATAAAATAGTTTCTCCTTAATCAATCCCATTTCCTATGATGATTGTTTCTATTAGATCTTTTTTATATATTACTCTAAACTCTCTATTACAAATAGACTTATTATAATTTATAATTCAGATAAAACCCTCTGAAATTATGTTTCTTTTTATGGTCTTGACTAGCATATTCAGACTAATTGGTAATATATCTTTGCCATATTTTGAAAAAGGATCCATAACTTTTTTTTGTTTTCTCTTGCTTCCTCACAAATATTGTTAAAAATTTGTATTGGTTTTGTCATACTTTTTCCTGATAATCCTACATAATTAAGTTCTCTCAAGATATTATTGCTTTTGCAGATATTTTCTAATTTATTGTAAGAATCTTAATAAAGTAATTTTGCATAACTTCTAGCAATACTATTATTAGTCTTGTATTGATGAATTCACACTCCCATAGTTTTGATTTTACTATAAAATAGATATAACTTTATTTCTAGCTATATAAAATAACTTTTCATTTTAAAAAGCAGTTAAGCATCTTCCTCAGTTAATTCTTTCATTTTTGATCTAGTCTTTTTATTATTTTATGACTAATTTGTGATTTTTCTAAAACTTTATTATTTGGAAGCATATGAAGTATTTTATTTAGTTCTTCTTAAGAAATTAGCTTTAAGAGATCTTTATATAATTTTCCTTTGATATAGATTTTGAAACTGTATTCTTCTAACAAAAAAACTCTTTCCGCTGATTCTTTTTTTTCTCAAAAATTTTCTTTTTTGGTAATTTTTTGAAAAAAAAGTAAACTTGATCAAACACATAAGGAAAACAACATATCTTTCAAACCAAGCTATCAAGCTTTTGCTACACATATAAAACAAGCCTTTCAGAAACATCAAGGAAAGAGATATACATTGTTTTATTAACTTTCTTTTACTTCTTTTTCTTAAAATTTTTAGGAGAAAGAAAAGAAACTTGTAAACTGATTCATAGTCAGAAAAAGGGAGCCAATATCAACTTCACATAGCTTACAGCCAGGCCAGTACAGGTTAACACCTTTTTTGACAC
>CAJVPT010006606.1:0-10873 GCA_910592055.1 Acaulospora colombiana
GAGGCTGGCTTCTGGGTTTTCCAAGAAAATTACCGAAAAAGGAAATTTTTTAAGGAAATTTAGGATCAGCGGAAAGACTTTTTTTTTTTTATACTTTTTTTTCATTTTGTTGAGTCGTATATCCACTATATATAAATACAAAAAATTAATGGTATTTTTTTTAAAAATTTAAAATTATTTAAAATTACCTTTGTTTTAAAAAAATTAACAATTTTAGTATTGCCAGTTATTATATTTAATTTTGTCAGTGAATTTTTTCAAGATGTTTTATTAGATTAGAAGTATTGCCTTCACTACAAGTATATATTATCTTGCAATATTTACAGGTAACCTTTTTGTCTTTTTTTAAACTTGTATTCCTCGTAAAGTGTTCTCATACTTTACTTCTAGAAATTGTTGAGGTAACTGAAGCTGATTCTGATGGATTGCTTGTATTAGCATTTCCAGTATTGATATTGTCATGGTTAGTTAAACTGCTACTTTCATCGTATGCAAAATATATACTATCAAATAAGTTTTCATATTTTATTTTTAAAAGAAATAAATTAGCAAAGCAAAGGATACAATGAAAGTAATTAAGCAGCAAAACTATAATATTACAAAAAAAAGTTAAAAAATTATTAAGAAGAACAAAGTATTGAGTTTTTTTTAACTTGCCTTTTATATTGTTTTTAAAAAAAACTATTTTAATTTCCTAGATAATTTGATTTTAATTTTTTAGATAGTTTATTTAAATGAAATTAAATAATTATATAATAATTTATATGGACTGGTATATATCTAATTTGAATTATATTAAGTTTGATCTGAATTCAATTTGAATCTGATTGGATTTGATCTGAATCTGATTTGAATCTGATAATTTTGTAAATTTAAAATTCGATTTGATTTGAATCCGATCAAATTAAAAATTTTGAAATTTGATTTGATCTGATTCATATCCAATTCACAGATCAATCAGATTCGGATCAAAATTATGAACACTAATTGCAGTTAAAAAAAAAATTAATATTATATTAAAAGAATTTATCTAATTAAAATAAAAAAATATTTTTCAAAACTTTATTTAATAACAAAAGATTTTTTATTATTTAAAAAACTTGATAAAAAGTAAATATTAATATATTTTATAATTCTTTATTTGTATTTTGATATAATTGTAATCAATAGAACTTGTTTATATTTTAAAATCTAATATATTTCATATTGTTTAAATATTTTTAATAAAATTATATTATCTAAAAATTTAAAATTAAATTGAAATAAGAAAATTATTTAAAAAACTATATAAGTATTAAACTTTAACAGAAAATAAATAATTAATAAGAAAAGAAAATAATTTATTTTATTATAAAATATTTTTATAAACATTTATTTTAAAGATAAAAAGATTTTTAAATACTTTACAATTAGTTTTTCTTTCTTTAAAAACCTTTCTATTATTAATAAAGCTATTACATAATTTTTTTATTATTAGAAATTAAATTTTTAATTAAAGAGATTTGTAAATAAAAAGAAAATAACTTTTTAAGATACCATTCAAGCTATTTCAAGAATAATGATAAGGTTTTATTAGTTAAAAGTTGAAAAACTTTTGCCAAACATATTTTTTATGCTATATATGATAAAAAAACCAGTAAAAAAAATCTTATATCAAACAAATTTTTCTAATATAATATTTATACTATATATTGATTAAAAAATAAAATTTTTAAATTTTCTTAAGAAATTTTATTATTCAAGAATAATCAAGTTTTTCAAATAATTTGAAGTTAAAAAAATATTATAATTAAGTCAAAAAGAAGATTATTGAATTGATTAAAAATCTTTTGAAAAAATTTTGAATTATTTTTTATCTATTTATCTTTTTCAATAATTTTTAATTTAATCATTTATTATTTTTGAGAATAATTTATAATATCAAAATTATTAGCAATAAATAATAATCAAATATTAATTTATCAGACGAATAAAATATTGCTTTTAAAATCTAATCTAAGATATGCAGTTAAGACTTTGTTTTGTTTAATTCTTATATTTTTCAAGTAATATAATCCTTTAACTTTGATGTATAATAATGAGTTAATCACCGTGTGAAAGTCAATATAATATTGGGGAAATTGATATTTATTTAATGCCTCAATGAATTAAAAAAAATATACATTTCGGGTTTATCTATATTTGTCATTATTTTTATTACTGTATTTATATACAGTATAATATCTACGTTTGTGCATTTTTTGTTGATTAATATTTATTCTTAATATTTTATGAAATTTATCCATTTTAAGCAAAGCCTGTACAAAATAGTCGTAAACAAATAAATAGTATATAAATAATGAATATAAATAGTAACCATGTATTCTATGCCTATTCTATTGAATCACGTCAAAGCAAAATCTATGAGTGGATCGAATCTAAGGAAGCAAGTTAAATTTCTAAATGAATAAATTAATTCGGTATTTAATGAGTTGACCCGGTTTAAAAATATTATTAAATTGCTAATCGTATATAGTACATATAAAATACAAAGAAAAGCTATAAAATAAAATCGATTAAATAGTTGGGTATGCGAATGCTTGTTTTTAATGACTTATTTCTATTTTGTGTGATTCCAATGCCACCTTATGTTCAAAAACGATTCTCCATTGCAATACAGTGAGTCTATTAATTATAATAATGATAAAATGGAAACAAAAAAAAAAAGTGTCGTTTATTCGTTGATGAATCATGCTATGTTACAATTACTCAATAAGGTCCGGGTGCAAATAACTTCCTAGTTGAATAAATTGTAAAATCAGGGCGTTAAAAGATTTGATTTTGGATTGTAAACAACTGATCCTTTCAAAGAAAGAATTATTGTGTATTAAAAAGGGTTCGATTGACCATAAAACTTACAGAAACTATTATTCCGTTAAATAATATCATTCCTTGCTTTGTTCAAGGCTTCGTAGAATCATTCATGCTTGATAGTTTTATTCGGTCAGGAAGTTTCATATGCGGCGCTCCTCTCGGGTATTATTATTTTGTCGGGGGTAGTGCTGAGTTTGATGCCGTTTTGTTCCAGTGCTTCTTGAATTTTTTCCAGAGCAGCCTGGTTCTGCTGAGAGATTTTCATCAGTTTGAGCATCTGTTCCAGCAATGCGTCTTGACTGGCAGCCAAATCGTCATTCGTAGAAGAATATCCGCGAGAAGCTTGAGGCGCATAAGAAGTAGTGCTCTCGAAACTTATTCGGAAGTCTGGACCTAAACGTTACGATAAAGGGGTTTAGTACAAATGCTTGAATAATGCGTTGTCGGTCAGCATGCATTCACCTTCTTCACCGCTCGTATCATCATTACTGATCTGTTCCTTATTGGGTCATAACCGTGGTGTCAGAAAGGAACGTCGTTAAAATCACGAACTCCAAGAATCGCTTACCCTTGTGTTCGAGTTCATTCGACGGTACTGTCGCATCGCCTCCCAAACCAAAGTGAAGTTTCTTCCAACGATAATAGACGGCAATGCGATAAGCTACAATCAAGAATGAAATTTATTTAAGTACGAAACATACTAAGTGGCCACTAAATAAGAAAAGATTCGTACCAGTATTCCACACATCATGGCGGGGAAGGCTATTAATTTTCCGACAAATGTCGTCGGAACCATGTCCCCTAAAAATTAGTCGATAATAGTAATAAGGCTATTAATTAAATCCCGAGGACATCTAGAAAGGTTCGATCAATCAATATTTACCATAACCGGTCGTCGTAATAGTAACCATGACAAACCAGAAGGCCGAGGGGATACTGTCGAATGAACTAATTTTAACAATGCAAGAAACATTCAGCACATTGCTTGTTATGATCAAGACTCGAGCAAATAAGTGAAATCACCATACCTCGGGTGCCCCCTGCTATCCACAAACATATTCCTCTGTTGATCCCACGTGCCTTATAAATTAGAATAGTGAATTAATCAACGTGTGATCATTGATTAACCGGTCAAAACCAGTTTTAAAATAAAGACACCAACCGCGTTCAGCAAAATATAACAGAGTTGAAAATAGCACCACACTCGTCACCATGAAAAAGAACAATGCGCCCAAAGCATCCATACTTCTCTTAACCGCAACAATCATAACCTCTATGGTCATAATTATCGTGGAAGAGTATTTGAAAGCTTTGAATACACGAAGAAGACGAAATAGACGGAGGATCGTGAAGCGAAAGTCGTATGTCTGTGAAAGTAGTAATTGATCAATATCTTGTTTTCGTCACGTTTGCAATTGCAAATAAAGAAAGCATTGGTCAATACCGTATCATGGTGAAAAATCAATTCGATATAATACGGAACGATTGCAATGAAATCGATGACAGCGAGAGGAGCTATTACCATGAACAAACGAGGATGCCCCCAAAAGATTAAAAGCGTCGACGAATGATTCACGTCAATGATTTATCGACCTTACTTTTTACAAATCGCCATAACTGTTTGAACGAATCGGAATGCGCAAATAGTCGCAATACGTATTCTATTGTGAAGATAACGACTATTGTGGTCTCGAAATTAAACCTACATCAATTAAACGATACAGGTCAGGATTAAAGAAAAAAAAAAAAATAAACAGAGAAGATCACTAGAAATGACAGACGCAAGTCATACACGTGAGACTCGAGTCAATGAAGGCAAGTATAGTTTCTCACATGCACACACATACCATACGGAGCTAGAGGTCGATCTGAATTTTGGTATTGTCTCCACGGTCGTCAAGATTGCACTTAACACTATAGAAAAAGAGACGAAAACATTGACCAAAAACGCCGAGTTGCTTGAGGATGGATCTTCTAGCAATAAAAATAGCTCTCTCTTCCAATCGGTGCGCATTGAATTTGCTTCCGTATTATTTGCCGAAGCTGAATTGTATTCTTCAGCTTCCCTCAACTCTTGTGGGATCTCGGTGAGAGGCCACTCCTCATCCGCATCATGTCCTCTCCGGAGTGGTGAAACCGGGAGGAAAGGGATATTGGACAGGATAGGTTGAGCATCGAAATTGGTGTTCACGCTTATAGTAGCAGGATCTGGGGGAGCAATTGTTTGTAAAGGGATAGCAGGGGTTTGAGAGAACGAAGACTCACTCTCGGATGATAGTCTGGCGAATTGTCGATGCTTTGTCATTTGATTTCAAGCCAAAATGAATAAAGAATGAATGATAAAATTAGATGAAAAAGGATTTCGAAAGAGATTTATCGGGCGTTAAAGCGAGATACAAAATTGACAACAGTACGAATGGTAAAAAATGGACACCAATACAAGTAACCAAAAGCGGTACACAACCAATTAAATCCGACGATCGTCGCGTCTGGTCTGATAGATCATCATATAAAAAAGTTGCAACGTTTAATTTCATCGAAAACTTTTTTTTTGCTAGTCCCGAGCAAATAATGTCCAACGAACTGATATCGGTCAAAACTGCAGTTGAGGTCGCCATTTCTGCTGCCATCCTCGGCGGTTTTTATTATTACGTCCCGAACCTCATTGTTCCTATAATTGTGCTTGTCGTTGGCTCATGGTATAGATATTTTAGTTCGTTGAAAAAAAGTATGCCCCCATTTTTTCCCTTCCAAGACCTCTGAACATTGCAATGAGTTTAATTCTGAATGGAATTTGATGTTTACCGACAGCCAAGTCAGTTTTAGATCCTGGACTATGGAAGCAGTTTCCACTCGTGGAAAAGATCCGAATCAGCCATAACGTTGCTTTGTAAGTAGTGCGAACTTTTTCGCGTGTACTTTACGTCGTACCTTACAAATCTCATTGTTGATCACGTCCCCTTAAACTCAACACAGATACCGTTTCGCATTACCGAATTCGAATGATGTTTTAGGTCTTCCCATCGGTCAGGTATTATCGAGCATCATTTTTGCAGACACGTGTATTCACCTTTAAAATCTCACCCAAGGCATAATAATTTTCTCCAGCATATATCGGTGCAAGCAGAAATTAATGATAAACTTATTCAACGTAGTTACACGCCAACCAGTTCAGACGACGATCTTGGTCATTTTGACCTCGTTGTAAAGGTGACAATTAAAATGGGTTTCGGATTTCTAACATGTAAATTTGATGCCCGATAATTTATCTTGATTAGATATTCTTAGACCTATCCCACTGGCAACATATCCAAGTGGTTCGATGAACTTAAGATTGGGGAAAAAATTACGGTAAAAGGTCCCAAGGGTCAATTCAAGTATAGACCGGGATTGGTTCGAGCTCTCGGAATGATCGCTGGTGAAATATGATTTTTTTTTTTTTTTTTTTTTGATATTTTTCAGATTATTTTTTTCTGAATACATTTTCTCCTTAGGCGGTACTGGCATAACACCGATGTTGCAGGTAAGATTTCATCGAGGGGTTGACAATTATGATTCATTTCACGATATAATTTTTTAATCAGAGATTATCAGATTATTCGTGCAGTTTGCAAGAATCCCCGTGACAAAACTCGCATCAACCTAATTTATGCAAATGTCACCAGTGATGACATTTTATTGAAAGACGAATTGGATTCACTTGCGTCCGAACACGAAAAATTCTCAGTTTACTACACTTTGGACAAGGTGCCCATGATTCCAACTACTTTTCTCGTGCATTAAAAGTTTGGTACTTGCTGAACTTTTTCTTTGCATTTCTTTTTTTTTTTAGCCCCCACAAAATTGGGCCGGAGGTTCAGGATTTGTGACTCCCGAAATGATACAAAAATATTGTCCTAGACCTGCGGATGATATCAAAATATTGTTATGTGGTCCTTTGCCTATGGTCAATGCTATGTCCAAGAATTGCGAATCGCTGGGCTATGAAAAATCCAGAAGCATTTCAAAGCTTGAGGTAAATCGATCATTTAACTATCCTTTCATACCTTTATCCTAATTTCCGATTAACACTTCGATTTTTTCCTTGATTTTATTAACAGGATCAAGTTTTTAAATTCTAAATAAATACTTTCTCTATAATAAATTTAGCTAGAATTACGATTAAATGTTCATTAATTTTTATAAATAGGGCACTCTAACTTGTTTAAGTCCGTAATATTATGCGTTCAAAAATTAGTTAATTATTTCACGTGTTAATGAGTACATGTGACGAAAGTAGCATTGACTGCTTGCTCGTGAGAACAATATCAATTTTCCTTTCGCATTCAAAGACAAAATCCGCGAGGGTATTTATCTCCATCCGTGAGAAGTAGCCCGTGATGAAATGACGGATTACTAATCAACATTTCTGATGTAATTATGATATATCTGACTAGCGTAATGGTCACCCCATTAATTAAATAAGTAAAAAGTTATCATACGTCATTCGTGGGTAATAGATGATAAATCGAATGATTTTTATTTCTCTCTCCGTAAATAAATTCACTTCTTCTTGTAACCAGTAAATTTTAGTTGAATAAAATGCGCGAGAAATTTCAAAATCGTATTCATGCTGGCAATATTTTGGCCGAGGAGGTAGCAAAGAAATACAATAATGTTAATAATGATGTTATTGTATTGGCATTGCCAAGGTCGTTGTTTCTGCATTATTATCTATTTGTGATTCTCAATCCTTCAAGTCAGCTTCATACCTTGAAATTTTAGAGGTGGCGTACCTGTGGGCTTCCAAATCGCTCAAAAAATCAAGGCTCCATTTGATGTCTTTTTGGTCAGGAAAATCGGAGTAGAAGGGTAAATAGGAATGTTATTCATGTCTCAAAATGTTGAAGATATGTTTAATTGATCCCTTTAAATGGTCATCAAAACAAATAGTTACGAAGAATTGGCCATGGGTGCCATTACTGAAACTTCGAGGATCTTTAATGAAGATATAATTTCAATGCTCCACATTGATCAAAAATCAATTGACCGCGTCATTCAGCGTGAAGTGCGACATCCAAATACTTCTCATACACAGTAGTAGGTTTGGGTACTTAAATAAAATTATAAAATATTTCCGACTTAGAGTGCCGAATTGCAAAGACGCAATCAGAAATACAGGAAAGGAAAACCTGCTCCCAACGTTACGGGAAAGATCATAATCCTGGTTGATGGTGCGTAATTGTTCTCACGGTCTCGAACTGTATTCCAATCGCTGATGGGGGGTTTTTTTTTTTTCCCTTAAAAGATGGAATTGCTACGGGAGCGACGATAAGAGCTGCTTACACTTCCTTGAAAAAACTGTACGACAGACACATCGAAACCAAAATTTTTTTATATAAAAATTTTTTTTTTTTCTAATTTTTAAACGTTCCCATCTTTTCACAGTAATCCTTCAAAGATTGTAGTTGCGGTGCCAGTCGCCGCTCCTGACACTCTGACGAAAATAGGAAAAGAAGTGGACGATACAATTTGTCCATTGGTACCTCGCACCTTGTCAGGAATTGGACAATGGTATCACGATTTTAGCCAGGTATGAGGTTTAATTTGTTCCGTCGTAAAATTATGCTCGTGTATCAAGATTTCTAACAAAACTTTAGACCGAAGACGACGAAGTCACGACCCTATTAGCCAGAGCCGAAGAAGTTTGCCCCGTTCCAACCATTTCAGCTGAGGACACCAAAAAATATCAAACCGAAACTATCTTGGAATAACGACATGCATCGAATATAAAATGTACTTGAATTAACTCTTAAAAGGGTTGATTTTTTTTTTTTTTTTTTTTTTTCCTGCGATGTACAGTATATATAACATTTGGTGCTCTAGGGCGCGAAAATCTTGTATCATTTTAATTATTATACACACAGAAATAAAGTAAAAATTTTATTTTTAATAATAAAATTACAATTGACAAGTTATTAATTATATCAATCATTAAATTATTTAAGTTAAATTTTAATGTTAGCAATTTTTAAATTTATACAGTAATTAAATCTTTGAATAGTTCCTAATTTAGATTGATAGTTTATTAATTAATGAATGCAGAAGTACGAGATAACATGGTCCATATTACAGTAGGGGATAAAAAAAAAATTGCCTTTTTTTAAAAATATATTTAATTTAATAAAAAACTATCTAAATTTAAAATATAAATACTTAAATACCTAAAGATTAATTTTACTTAATACTATTTTATAACTTTTATTATTATTATTTTATATTATATTATACACAAATCTTACAAACTAATATATATAAATTTAACTTTTTAAATATAGTTTTATATATAATTTGTTTATAAAATAATATATGACTTATAATATTTATACAACTTAATATATAAAATTTTTTAAAAAAAAGTAAAAATAATATTATTAAATAAATATAAATTATTTAAATTAAAAATTATTTTATAAAATTAAAATATTTATATTAATATTTTTTTATATTTTTTAAATAAATAAATTTTAAATTATAATAAAAATTTTGATTTTTTAAAAAATTTAGTTGTCCTCTACTATATAATTAAACCTTAAAGCAAATATACTGTAACTAATCATAGATATAAAAGTCTCTAAGTTTGATTTTGAAAAAATTTCCTTTTTAGAAAGTTTTCTTTTTGTCTTCCTTCTTTCTTTACTCTATGCAAGACTAACAATTATGCAATTGATAAAGTTTAAGATGTACTAATATCACACGAGATTCTATTATCTGACTTGTTGGTTCATGAAAGGTATTATATCTAGGGAAGTACGAGCAGATCTGCACTCTATACATAACAAATGTCTAAGACAAAAGGAACTATTTTTTAGGAAGAAGACACTTCTGAAGTGAGGCTTTGTATATACCTGAGTTATTATAGACAATAATACCTTTATTCTCCTTAGTTTTTTCAACTCCTTAAATTTTTCCTATTTCTTCTTTCTTTCCATATTTATTCTCATTCTTTCATTTTATCCCCTTCCTACCAATAGATAGTTTTTCTCTTTTCCAAGGTTTTTTTCCTAGATCTTTTATTCCTTTCTTTATCAAACCATTCCATCAATCCCATGGTATATCATGCCTTTACTCTGATCAAGTTAGTGAATTTAACTTATGAAAAAGATCAAAACAAAATCTCTTATAATTGAGAGGTGAACTTGTAGCAAGGGAGGCTACATATTCAAAGTTCCAAGTATACCTTTCCATAATCACTAGCCATTTACAAAGCTATTTAAATAAAGAAGAGGTGCAATGGTGAAAATATCAGTCAATAGTATCAAAAGTAGAGTTCTACTTATTGAGAACCTAGGCTAACATTTAATATTGATCAGAGAGTAAATAACTAGTCAAAAGCTTTTGTTCTGAATACTTAATAACACCATTATAATCCAACTCAAGAGTAATTACAATAGGATCTCCTTTTGTTTTAACCATCTCCCAAAATTCTATCAAAAATAATGGTCAACTTATCCCTTCCAAAGGATCGACACAGGTTGATCATACCTTATTAAGTTCAAGGCCCCTATTAAGAAAAGATCCATGGCCTATACTTGACTCAAACTGGTTTCCAGGCTCAGTATAACAAAAACCCGAATTTCCTAACCATACTACCATACATATCACCATCTATCCTAGCAAATATTCTTATTAGTCAACAGTAAACTAGTAGCTAGATACTATCTATCATTTTTCTCTTTCTTTATGTGAATTTTTAGAATTTGTAAGAAACTATCAACACAATAGGCATTAGTTAATTTATTTGGTAGTTAACCTTGTAAAGACTATTTATATAATTATTTATGAATTAATTTTCTAATAAAAACTAGTATATATTGTTCATTTGTATTTAAAAAAAAATATTTTTTTAAAAATTTTTATATTAATATATTTTAAAGTTATATTATTGTTAAATATCTTTATTTTTTTATTAATTATCATATAATTTACAATAACAGTCAATTAAAATCTTTTAAAAGTAAAAATTTGATAAAGAAAGAAA
>CAJVPT010006607.1:0-10871 GCA_910592055.1 Acaulospora colombiana
TGGATTATTTGTAATTTTTTTTTTTTGTGACTATATTATAATTATAAGTTCAATTTGTTATTTTTAATAATAAAAAATAAATTTAATAATACATTTAGAAAACATGAATTTGGTTTATATTATGCATTAAATAATATTAATAAATTTTTTTTTTTTTTTGGAATGTAAGCCCAGTAATGTTTATTAACTTTGATAAAGTAATAATGCAAAGATTACAAAGGTTGTCATGTGGAGCCATATATCATTTATGTTAATGAAACTCCCTAAAACCCGATCTTTAATAGATTTACCGGGCGGCTTGTTGCCCAAAGATATCTGGTTGGATTAAATTTCTACTACTACTACTATCTAGAAAAAAACTAGACACTCCTAATTGGATCTTCAATCCTTTCAGAGTCCTCCCAACTAACATGCCATGGTGGTCTTGCTAGTTCTAAGAAAGGAGAAATACACCTTTCTTTTTTATTCTGGTGATTACGACCTGTCACCAATTATCGAGAGTGTTCAGAGAAAGAGTGTGAATTCAATAGATATTTTGTGTTATACGAGGGTGAAAAAACCATTTGAATCAGAATAGAAAAACCCTAGAGTGTTTTTGGAATGAAAGAATAGTTGCATTTTCAAAAATAGTGTGAGTTCTTGAGGTTTCATTCCAATAGGAGAGGTACTCATTTTATAGCCATGACACTTTCAGATAGTAATAAGAGAGAGGAGACCACAGTCCATGTGATGTTTATCCACCCGCACTTCTAGCCAATGACTTATGATAGATCTAAGGTTCTTATAGAGCTTAGAAAATACATTTACATTATGTGTCACGTGTATCCTTGTTTACATTTCTGCTAACCATGGAGCAACCAATCCCAATCTTCAACCAATCAATCCGTCCAAAATCCAGTGTAACAGAAAATTCAGGGTCATGCTAGGGTAGGCAAAATCCCTCATAAAAACCAAGAAAAAACTGCTACACACTAAGAGAGAAGTCATTTCTACCTGTGGTAGTGATGTCAGCAAGCTGGCATGGAGTTGTTGGCCACACTTCTTCCTGGATTATTGGGACCTCCATAGGGAAGAGAAGGAAGGTATTTTTTTGTCTGATTTCTTCTTTCTAGAAAAGCCTTCTTGCCATTAACTTCTTAGGTAGAGGGTTTTTGAAGAGAAAAAGTAAACAAGAAGGGTAGAATATGACTGCTGCTAAGCGAAGCCGATGTTTTTAAAGAAAGTTTTGAAGTTTTAATACTCTCAAAACATAAAGTTTTAGAGAAACGCTTCTTTGAAAGTGGTGGTCAGGAATCTACATGAAAGAGTTTTTTTTGATTGAGTTAAATGTATCTATATAATAAAACTTTGCTAATAAACTTGATTAAGTCAATATTAAAAAAAAAAAAAAATGATATATCAATTCAGATACTTATATAATATAAAAGAAAAAATAATAAAGAAAAAAAAATAGAAAAAAAAACTATTGATATTTATTCATTTATATTTTTATTGATAATTATTAATAAAAAAAAAACTCTTTTCCAAAAAATTTAAAAAATTGAAAAAATTTACTTTTTTGACAAAAACACAAAAAACAAACTCTATCGTGACTACCAAGTAATAACATCCTCCAAGATGACTTTCATGAGGCAGCTAAGAAGTCTTGCAAGGTAGACAATGTTGGAGTACAACATCAATAGGATTAACAGGAATAACAGAAAGATCCTGAAACTCAAAGCAACAACTCCCTCCTTGCAACTCAAACATACACCCTTAGGAATCAGAATGGCCAATCAAAAGAAACCATTGAACAAAGAGAAAAAGAAAGAGGACGAAAACCAAGCAAACAAGATAGACGTTGAGCCAAACACACAAGAAATAGAGCAGGAGGATGAGACCAGCCTCAAAACTAGCAGAGCACTCTCACTGGACATGGTGAACACTATCGAGAAAGAATCTACCCTAGCTACTGCAGACAAAGAGGGCAGCCCAAGTATCATCAAATAGACTGGATATAGCTATGAGAGCCAGGAAAATAAACAGGGAACATTCACAACCCCTCAGAAATACCAAGGATATTAAGAGACTTTTAAGCTGGGAAAAGTCTTTATTGATCTAGACCTGGTTTCCAAACAAATAGCCGGAGACAAAATGGAATTTATTAGATAGAAAATGGCACACCTCCTCTCCCTGAAATATGTGAGGTATAAACATCCAATCAAAAAACCACAGATCGCTACCATTTTCTGCAACCAAGAGGAAGTACATATGGTATTTGAAACCAAACTCATAGAGAATAAGAACATCAAATTCACAAAGATTGTCCCTCTGAAATCCCAAGAGAATAACTCCCGCACAATCAGAGAATGCGACATTTCTCTACACTTCACTAAAACAGACCTAGCAGAATTTTTCAACAAACAAATAAACATTGACTACATAACCTTATAGAAAGCTGAACCATTCCAAATGACAAATATCACCTTTTCCAACACCTCTGACTATATAGAGATTAGTCAGAAATAGTTACTCATGCAGAGATACTATTCATGCAGGATATTCCCATTCTACAAAACTCATAAAATCAAAAAAGAAAGAGAATGTTATAATGCTACCCTTACCCAATTATCACCTGATATAACAGCATCAGACTTGACAGTTATCACCATCAGCACAAGAGCAAAATCGGTATATATACCTCAGGACAACAATAATCAGACTAAAAGATTTGCTATCTTTACCTTTCAATCTAGCGAATATCTCCAGGTAGTCAAATCATCAGCCCCCCTAATAAGAGAAATACAGATACAATGGATCCAATGAGAGACCCCTTTATGCTGCATCTGTGACTCACTGGAACACAACATGTACTTATACCCTGACAAACCAGAGATACTTCCATCGAGACAACACATAAACAGGTCGAACAATCCCAGAATCATAATATATCAAGGAAGCAGGAGAACTTCCAACCAAGGTACACAAAGGTATCCCAGCACTAGAGACAACTCAAGAAGCTATACAAACATCCTGAAATATGATCAAAAACTGGAGGACAGATAAGGCCACAATGACATCTAGAATATACTGTTATTAGTCCAAAAGGACATAAAAGAAATGAAGAATGACCTGAAAGACCTGGCTGAAAGGATGGATGCCCTAAAACAGGAATGCATTAACAGGTATCTTGAAAGCATTAACAAACTCATGGAAAATCTAGAAGAGAATACAAATACTCATAGTGTGGAGCAACTAAGAGTCCTCAGCAGTAGTATCTAAGACATAAAGAAATCTCAAGAAGCATACCAATATCAACTGAACAGAATGAGTGCAATGATGAAAGAAGTAATTAACCTTGTTAAATTATCACAACAAACAGCCCCAGAGAGATGCAACTTAACATACTAATATGATAGAGAGCAACATAACAAAACCTCAAAAAGAGGAAAGTAGCAAACAAAAAACCTTAATACTATCCAAACAAATATTAATCACAAAATTAATTTATAGTGAACACCACACCATAGGACAAAGTCAAGGACACAAAAAAAAGAATGATACTACTAATTATGCCTCATGGACAATTGCGATATACAATATAAGAGGAATGATGGAAGATAACAAACGAAACTTCTGGCTGGAATACTGCGCAGAAAAAGACTGGAGATTATTATCACAACAGAGACTAATAAGAATAAACAGCAAAGCAAATACTGGAAAAATCACAAGTATCAGCTAATCATATCAATTGACAAATATCAAAAGATAGGACATGAAGTTAGTATAGCTATACATAAGGGCATCATGATCAGGATATTTAGAAAACAAGAAATCAAGGGAAGGACCATAGTAATAGACATGGCATTCCCAAGGAAACACAAACTTAGGATCATAGGAGTATATCTCACACCAAGAAGCAGTAGCAACAGAAACAAGGCAGAGATAGAGCACATAATATAGGAATGGATAATACAGGTAAAGATAGAGCACATAATACAGAAATGGATAATACAGGTAGAGAAGATAAATACATATATCATAATAGGTAAAGATTTCAATGCTATATCCAACTCAACCATGGATAAATGGAGTCCTCATAGACAATCAAACAGCTGCCAATCGGAGTCAAAGTTGCTAGAGTGATTGATAATCAAGAACTTTAAAGACACATTCAGAATACACAACCCAATATAGAAGAAATTTACATGGAGCAATAGTAGAGAAACACACAGTAGAATCAACCAGATATAGTATCTGCTACAAGAAACCTGGCAAACTAAGAGCTCCTATATAATAGACCACCCAGATGCTCTACACAAGAGCGATCATGAAATCATGATCACTAGAGTGGACATATGGCAACTCAATATCAACAGTCATCAGAAGATCCATAGAAACAATTCACGATACAACTGGTGCAAAATAAATACCAAACAATGGGAAAAATTCTAGATCACTATTGAAGACAATATAAAAAGAGGAGATGAATTAGAACAAGGAAATATAGAAGGCAAATGGAACAGATTCAAACAAGCCCTCCTCATAGCAGCAAGCCATCACATTCTCAAGATAAAATCCAAGAAGAGGAACAAGAAATTGGGAAAACCTTCAACTTTGTACAAGAAAGTCACTAACATCCAGGTCCTGATAGAACTCTTCCAAAGAAACATTGACACTTCTAATGAACACACAGAATGTCTTATACTGAAGCAAATCAACAGCATACAAAAGGATTTTCCAAAGTTGACAAAGGAGTTATTAACATGCGAACCAACCAGTTAGCAGAATAAGCAAATATACTGGAAGAAGATATGTAGAGATCACATTATCCAGTGCAAAACTGTCGCCAAACTTATAAACAACCACCAGAAAAGCAAGAGGATACAGCAACATATAGAAAGATAGTAACAATGGCTCCTGGACAACAAGAGATCAATGATAAACAGCATTCTAGAGAAACCCAACAGATCCATTGTGACAGACAAACTAGTCATCAAAAGAAATGATCAAATAGAGGTGATCACAGAACTAGAGGAAATCAATAACAGAGTGGCAGAACATTTTGAAGCTTGATTTGTCACAGAAAGACCATTTCAATAAAAACTTCAATCAGATGAACAGAACAGTACGTATCAAGCAACAGAATCCAAGAACACTGGTTTGAGAGCCTGATGGCACAAATAATCACGTAAGAGCTATATAGGGCAATCAGGGACAGAAGCTCCAGATCAGTGTTAGGACCAGACGACATTCCATACAGTGCATATAAAAACCTAGGGCCAAAGGTGATTGTATGGCTCACAGACCTGTACAACAGAATACTGTCACAAGGAGAAACACCAAAAGAATGGAGCATAGGACAAATATACCCAATCCCTAAATCCAAGGACTAGCAAAACAGAATTGAAATAACCAAACCCATCACACTACTCATCACAGAAAGAAAAATATTCACAAAAATCCTGAGTGACCGCCTGGCACACTGCTACACAGAACACAATATTCTCAATGAACTGAACTAGGCAGCACTCTCAAGTAGCAGCACACAAGCCCCATACACATAATGAATCTATGCATAGAACATGATAAAGAGAAAAAAAGAAACTGTGGATTCTTAGTTAAGACATGGCCAAAGCATACGACTCAATCAACATGGAGATGCTAGTAAAGGCAATAAAGCATATTAAGATATCACAAAAAGTAATCAATATTATATAGGTCCTACTTAGAGACAGAGGGAACAAAGTCATTACAGCATATGGACTCACATCCCAATACAAAGTAATGGATGGTATTGACTAGGGGGACACAATCTTATCACTCCTTTGACACATTTTCTATGACCCCCTTGCTAACAGAGATTGACTCATCAAAGAGAGTATATAGATACATGATCAGCATAAAAAGTTCTATAAAAGAACTGTATAGAGAAAGACACTTGGAAGTCAAAGTCAATGCATATATGAATGACACAACATGGCTAGCAGACAGTTCAAAAGAACTACAAGAGATCCTGAACATAGCCACAGAGTTCTATAACCACAATGGCATAGAGATAAACCCCCCAAAATCTAATTATAATCAATGGTTAAATAGAGGATTTCGAACAAAGCTTTATCCTTAAAGGGGTTCAATAAAGGGCAGCACACTGGGCACTTCAATGAGAATGCTCAGCATATGGCTGGATAGCTCAGGAAAGAAGATATATTAAAAACAGCTTATTATTGAGAAAGTTCAAAAAACAAATAAGCTAATAGGTTAGAAGGCAATTACAGATAAGCAGATGAGATACATAATAAATTATGTACTCATGTCAAGTAAAGAATATTTCCTAAATGACATAGTACTCCCAGAAAGCATCTGCATCTATCTCATGGGAAAGATTGCATCAAGATATAAACACAAATGTGGGATAGCCATTATATTCCCAAATATACTTCTATACAACTGGTGTGAACACAGAATAGATCACATATGGGACAGATAGATGCAATTATATATAAGAAACTAAACAAAAAAAATTAAGGACAGAGGACTACTAGGCCAAATATCCAGAATGAGCCTACAAAACCTACAGAACATGTTTTGGTCAACAGAGTCAATCACAATGCACCTCACTCAACCATTCTTAAAACAGGACAAAATCTAGATCATAATATTCTATGGCTTCTAAGAAGACATGACTTATAGTTTCACCTAAATCTGAACTTCAGGATATCACAAAAAATAAAGAGGCTAGACAGCACGATTGAAAAACTCATATCCAAGGCAACATATCATCAATACAGATAGTTACTTAAAAAACATAACTTGATGTTCACTGGACAGATTCTCAACTCAACAGGAACATGGATATTACACTGGAGAGAAGTAGGTGCTATCAACCAGACAAGGAAAAGAGGAACTCCAAATGGTATATCAACATCATAGGCAACCTCATAGACATAGCATACATATAAAATAGGTTAATAAAAACTACTGGTAACTATAGGACCTTCAATCAAGGCAAACCTCTAGTTCAAGTAAATATACACAGACCACACTGGAGTGCTATATTTAAATACCAGGTAGAAATAATAGGCAAGAAAAAATGAAATGACAGCCCCAACTCAGTTATTTATACACACTATATGAGAGCTACAAAGGTATCCCCACTAGAGAGATGCAAGGGCTGTACAATAAGAAAAAGAGATATATTACTGGAATCCTGCATATAATCAATAAGAAAACAATACACAATCTAGATCCCAGTAGAAAGATCAAAATATTATTCAAGGGAAAGACAGAGGGTCATACAACAAAACTAAGATATAGAATATCACCGGGATCTACAACAAAGGAACTAAGATATTTAATGGAAACCCCTCAGGAAAACAATTCATATTCCAAGCTATAGATAGATAATATAAAATCAGATCTAATGAACATTAATGAAACTCTCAGCCTGGGAGACTCAGAGCTAGAAGAATTAAGAGCTATATAGCATTAGCTCAAAGAATGCCAACAAGCAACAATATATATAAACAAATTAGTATATAACCACAGTAGCAGATCATACATAGGTTTTGAGTGGATTATCAAGGACAAAGAAGGAAAAGAATACACCTTCCAGGAGCGGACACAACTGCACACATCATACACAAGGGCAGAGCTCATGGTCATAGTAATAGCAATCAACACGTTGGGTAGGGACACTACAGTTCAGTTATATACAGACAGTCTCAACGTGATAATCAACCTGATAGAGATATTAAACAACTATAGACTGAGAAAGAAACAACATCAAAATCAAACAATTCTAGATATATATAACTACATAAAGAAGTATCAAGGTCTAATTATGATCTTTCACAAGGTTAAAGTACATATAGGCATTCCTCTTAATGAAAAAGCAGACAGATTGTCCAAAATCGATCCCACATTACAAGACATGAAACCCAACAGAAGGATTATCAACATTAGGGTGCACTATCAAGGGATACCACTAGTTAACATCCAATGAGACCAAACACTAATAGATATGCCAGGGAAGGACATGATAAAACAAATCAATTGAGCAATAAGACTAACCAGATGGTGGCTACTCAATAGAACCCAGAACAGTTTCACAGAGAATGATTTCAGGAACATACACTGGCAATACATTTTCGATAGCCTCCATCCCTCCAACATAAAAAAACAGACTACATTAAATAAGGACTACCACTTAAGAAAGTTCAGCTTCAACCTATAGTACAAAGAACCACCAACTAGAAATAAACTGCACAGCAGATATCCTTCAATTTACAGAGACAGCAAATGTCACAACTGCAAAGAAATAGAAGACATCACCCATTCTTTTCTTTGCAATAACCAGAGGATAACCTGAAAAAGAACTTTCAAAGAATTCTGATAAAATACATATCTTAACATATCTACAAAGAACACAAACAAAACTTAAAGAGTACTATACAACAATACATCTATCTGAATGCATCCAGGACCTTCAAGCTACTTATTAGGGAAGTGGTTATAAAAGAAATCTTAGAAACATTTAATAGACTAATAACCAGTAGCATAACAATTGCAACAGCAATTATCAATACAATGAGAAAATGGAAAGAACTTCTACATGACATCTGGAAAGTATATTGTGAAGAATCCCACACACAAGCTCAAGCCCATCAACAAATAGGACAATAAAACAAATTAGATAAACTCAAGACAGGTAGTAATAGATCCAAGAGAATCTACTTGATTAAGCAGCAATGGACCAGAATACAAATTTGATTCGAATAGTCAACAGTTATACAAACAAATACATAAAGTACAACACTAACATTTTTACACTATTATCATTTTATCTAATAACTAGCATGGCCTTAGCATATTAGTTTCTTTTTCTTAAAGAAAGGGCAACAAGCTATAAGGTAGTTTATAGCTTATCAAGTTTTGTTATTATGGAAACTATATCTCTATATCTTAGTATCAGCTATACTATATAAATGTAATTTGAAAACAATAATAAAACAAGGCTGTGCCAGTTAAAAAAAAAAAAATGATAATTATCAATTATAATAAATAAAATAAATATTTTTGATAATATGATTTAGATATTTTCTTATATTCTGATCTATACTTAAAAATAATTCAGAATTTTATTATATGTATCTAAACCTAGTTTCTAAGTAAAAAGTAGGTACAGATTATTATAAAAATTATAAATATAAGAGTTTTAAAAAAGCAATAACTGTTGTTAAAAAAAACAAATAAATATCTTTATTATAACAAATCTTTATGAAATTTATTTTAAAATAAAAAAGAGTTTTTAGATACTTTATGATTAATTTTTTTAAGGGTATTTCTTGCTATTAATAATAAAATATTATTTTATTTTTTCTTAGTCACTAAAAGTCAAGTTTTTAATTAAAAAATTTTGAAATAAAAAAATTATTACATATAATAATAATTCTTGAAAAAACTTTTTAATTTATTTTAAAAGTTGTATTAATAAAAATTTAAAAACTTTTGACAAGTATTTTATTTATATATATTTAGAAAATAGTAAAAAAAAATTTTTTTATTAAATTTTTTTATTTTATTTATTTTAATAACTGTATTTAAATATAAATATTAAAATAATTAAACTATTAAGATTAATAAATTTTAATAGTTTTAAAATTCAAATCAATTTAATTAATTTTAAAATTAAAAATCTAATTAGATTCGATTTTAAAACTTGAAATATAAAATTAATTTAATTATAAATAGTTAAAAACTATAAAAATTAAAACTTAAAAATATATTAATAGTTAAAAATTTATTATATTATAAAAAATTTTTTATAATATTTATTTTAAAAATAAAAAAATCCTTAAAAATTTATATTACCTATTTTTATTATTAATAATAAAAAAAATTTAAAAAAAATTGACCTTAAAAAAAAGAAAAAAGAAATCCAAAAAGAAGGAGTTAAACTTAATAATAGATTATAGAATAAAAATAAGAGAATTTGATAAATAGATAGTAAAACTGGTGAAAAGGATCTCAAAAACCAATTAGGATATACTCTGTTTCTGTATAAAACTAATAAAGGAAGATCAAATTGTAAGAATAGTTAATTTGAAGTATTGCAGTAAGAGAATTGAAAAAAAGGCAAGAAGATAGATAATGAAAATGTAAAAGAAAGTATATAATCATTTTTGAAAGAAATATAAAATATAAAATGTAAAAAGGTGATCGAATGTGAATAAATATCAGGAATCTGTAAATATGACAAGATAAAAAAACCAGTACATCTATAGAATCAAAAAAGAAAAAGCAAGGATATAGAAAATTAATCTAGTAACAAGTTAGTATATAAAAAAAAATTGAAAATAAGAAGTTGAAAGAAATCCTATTAAATAATATAAAATAGAACATAAAATAATTGTATTTTATCTCTGTCAAAGCTCAAAAAAATGATCTGCAGTAATGACCTGTAGGCAAAGATGTTAAAAGTTGAAAAGGTCTTCACTTGAATCTCTTAGAGAGTTAATATAATTAAAATATATAAGTTAATTAGAGAATTAGCTTTAGCATTTAATTTAATATATACAGCCTACAAATGTTTAATAAAATATACATAAGTAACCTGATAGAGAAAAAAAATTTTTAAAAAAATTAACTTTTTTAATTATTAAAAATTAAATTTTTGATTAAAAAATATAAATAAAAAAATAATAAGTTTTAAAGTTGTTTTTTAAATTATTATTATTATATATTTTTTTTTTTAACCCGCAATCATGCCGCATTGGCGTGTCTTTATTAAGATATTAAGAAATACTTAAATATTTTACAGACTTTCACAAAGTGACTAACTCGTCATTATACATTATTAGTTAAAGGACTACACTACTTAAAAAATATGA